>JAGKTI010026887.1:0-13435 GCA_018397915.1 Birgus latro | reverse complement strand
CACGAGAATTTAAAGAGTGTATCTGTGTGTGTTTATGTGGTTGTGAGGGTGGAATGAGTGTAAAGAGAGAGGGTGTAGTGAGGATAAAAAGCGAGGGGATAGTTTGGGCAGGGGATGGGGATATAGCAGGGGCGGGGGAGGGTGTAGTGAGGGCAAGGAATGAGGCTGTAGTGAGGACAGTGAGTTAGGGTGTAGTGGAGGCAGGGAATGAGGGTGTAGTGAGGGAAAGGTGTGAGGTTGTAGGGTGGTTAGGGTGTAGTAGGATGCAGCGAGAGTGTGATGAGTGCACAGAGTGTAATGAGTTATAATGTGGATCATGAGGGCAGGGAATGAGGGTGTGGTGAGGGTTTAGTGAGGCTATTGTGAGGGTGTAGTAAGGGAGGGTGGCGAGGAGGGGAGGAGAGGGAAGCGGGGGAAGGAGGGGGTGGTGAGTATGTGTACAGGTGATTTGCAATTTTTCTACCTGGTAACTCTTTTATGTCAGGGGTTTGTCAGGCTTGTAGGGTGTCGTGGGGGTCTGAAGGGTGTGGACACGGTGTAGGGTGAGCAGAGAGGGTGTTGACAGTGTGTAGGGTGGGCAGAGTGGGTATTGACAGTGTGTACGGTGAGCAGAGTGGGTGCTGACATGGTGTAGGGTAAAGAGAGAGAGTGTAGAGAGGGTGTACTGTGGAAGGCGAAGGTGTAGAGGGTGTAGGGTACGGAGAGAGTGTGCGGGAGTGTGAAAGATGAACAGAGAGGGTGTTCATTGGGTGTAGAATAATCAGAAAGAACGTAGAGAGGGATAGGCCGAGTAGAAAGGGTGCAGAGAGGTTGTTGAACTAAAGTGTAGAGTTTTGTTGTAAAGAAGGTGTATAGGTAGGGTGTAGACGTACAGTAGGGTGTAGAGGTAGGGTTTACAGGTAGGATGAAAAGGTAGGGTGCAGAAAGGGTGTACAAGCAGGATGTACAGGTAGGGTGTAAAGACAGGTAGGCTGTAGAGAAGATGTACAAGGAAGGTGTGCAGATAGGGTGTAGAGAGAATGTACAGGTAGGGTGTAGAGAGGATGTAAAGGTATGATGCAGAGAAGGTGTACAGGTAGAGTGTACAGGTAATGTGCATAGGCAGTGTGTACAGTTTTGGTGTACAGGTAAGAATTAATGAGGGAGTACAGGTAGGGTGCAGAACTAGGGCGAACAGCTAGGGTGTAGCGAAGGAGAACCAGATCAAATAAGAAGATAATCCGTTTAAAAGCCCGTTTGGGAAAGTCTTTGCTCTGGTGTTGAGTTACGCTTAAAGCAGAGTCAGTGTAGGGTTGCAGAGCTGTGTTAATGTGAAGGAGGGGGTGTGAGGGAGATGTGGGGGAGGTGAGGGTGTGGGCAGGGTGAAAGGGTGGGGGTGGGGTGAGGGAATAGAGGGAGTATGGTTTGGGTGTGTGTGTAGGGTGGTGGTGAATTAGATGGGAGGGTTATGTAGCTGTTAGTGTTAAGGAAGGGACGCGAGGGTGCTGTGGGTGAGACGAGAGCGTGGGCAGGAGGGTATAGTGAGAATGAAAGTATAGTGAGGCAGATACGATGAGAGAAAGGTGGTGTGGTTATATAGGAGTGGCGTAGAGGTGGTATGAGTACGGTGCAGTTGTGTTGTGGTGTATTTGAAGGATGAAAGGGTAAGGCATTGTATAAGATGTTTAGAGAAAGAAGAAGGAAGGTGTGGGAAAAGCATAAGAGGGAGGTAGCAAGGATGCCTGGGAGATGCAGAGGTGGTGTAGAAAGAGTGTGATAAGGACATAAAGGTGAGATTGTGAGGGTGTGGGCAAGGTTCAGTGTGGTTTGGTAAGGTGCTTGTAGGATATGAGGTTGAACAAAATATGTGAGTTATCAAAAATGTGTAATGAGGGTGTGGGGTGTTGTGACGAAGGTGTGAATAAGAACGCAGAGTGATAAGGTTGGAAATACGGTAACCGGGAATGTGATCAGGTTTAAGGTATACGTTATGTTTTATCATCTGGTGCAATCATGTGGTAGGAAATTAACGCTGTTTTTCCTCGCTTCCCCTCACACACCATCGTTACTTGGCACTTGATATGCAACGTAAAAACTAACTGAAACCTACTCATGAATTTGCTGGTTATGAGGCACTGAAGAAAATAAATTGGAGAGCATCAGTGGCAGACACCGTGAGTTTACTGAAATATGAGTCATTTTTTACTGGAGTGCTGCGTTGCAACTATTTTATCTTGATATCGAGGAAGACTTTCACTCCAAGAAATCTGGTATAAAAGTCATTCTCTTGTTTCCAGATTACTTACTTCTTCCTGATACTCTTAAAGACAGATAGTACATGCAAAATCTTTACTTTAATTATGTATTATATCCCGGCCAGCGCAATACATTATTACAGCAAAAAAGCAAGACTGACAAATTCCCAATAATTAAGTTAATAGCTGTGCAAGGGATGTGATAGGTAGGAGTTAATGAACGTGAGAGAGTTAAGAAGGAGAAATTTTGGTTAGCGAGAAAAGAGTGCAAAATGTGTCGAAGCAATTGGGAGGATAACAAGAATCTGAAGAGAAATGTTGACAATATAGCGAAAATGGTGAGGAGAGAGTGTGAGAGGAGGAGGAAGGAAGACTGAGAAGAATAAACGAGGTAAGCAGAGAGAAATTAGACGAGAAAAAGAAAGAAGCTGACAAGGCGAGGATGAGAAAACTGGAGGCTGAAAACAAGCAAGAATTGAGACAGGTGATTACCAGCGAAAACAAATTACACTTAAAACAAAACAAGAGAAACCCAAACACGGAGCCCAGAAAACACAATCCTTCTCCAGCTCTCTCTCTCGCTCTCTCTTTCTCATTACCCTGTTGTTTTTCATACATATAATACGCGTTTTCGTCCGTCGCTCCGCCAGTTAAGTAAGCGACGTGTGTGTTTCCTGGGTTCACACGCCACTGCCTCATCACCACACACCCACACTGTTTGTTTATGTTGCCTCCACGTAAAATAATACACCGGACACTCAGTTTTCGTGGCCATAAGAGGCTTCCTACAATCTCTTCCTTAAAGACTTTTTTTTTTTTAAGGCTATACCAGGTGGTCTGTCGGTATTGCTCCTTACCTTTTTGTTTTCAGTTCTTGTTTGTTTCTCCATCGATCCCACTTCATGTATCAATAAAAAACAGGGTACGGATGATGATGATGATGATGATGATTATCGTTATTATTATTATTATCATTATTATTAGCCTTATTTTGTATTAAACACCGGAAAATATACAACTCCATGTTATCTGTGCCACATTCCCGCCTGTTTGCTGGGTTGACGTGTTTGCACTGAAAATTCTAATCTGTTGTTTATACGATGAAAGTAAACGTTCATTCTGTTTTAGTGATGGAGGGAATCCGAGGTGTGTTGTTGGAGAGACCCTGGTGATTTATTGAAGAACTCTAAACCCTTTCCCTACAATGACCTCCTTAAATATCAGTCAGTAGTAGTAGTAGTAGTTGTTGTTGTTGTTGTTGTTGTCTGAAATGTGAACCCAGTGGACGGCAGACTGAAATTGCCCTTTTTCTGCCGTCCACCATCTTCCTTTCTGGGGAGAGGCAGGGAGGTGATGGACATTTGTACACCTGGGTAATAGATCCACCCAGGCATATCGGTGCCACTACGTGAAGGCGTCCATCTCCAGCACCAATACAGATTTTCTTCAACTTGGACCTCAACTAGTGTAGACATTAAGGAAGGCAGTTATTAAAGTCATATTTACCCCTTTCAGGCAGAGAAGTTTCCCCTGAACTGATAAAAAATAGTTTGATGGTCGCAAGAGAGTGTATAGAAGATGCCACCGTCTGAAGGGGTTAAGTGGCGACGCACGGAGGGGAGAAGGAAAGTGATTACGTGAGAAAATTATGAGTGTTTCTTGAGCACGACGGCGTTTATCACCTGCATAAAGAGAGAGAGAGAGACAGACAGAGAGAGAGAGAGAGACAGAGACAGAGAGAAGTGAGGGATGACATTTGGAAATAGGGGAACAATACAGATTAACAAATAATGGACACGAGAGAGACAGAGAGTGAGAGAAGGGGGAACGGACACTTGCAAACCAGAGAACAATGGAGATTAACAAACAATGGACACGGGGTGAATGACAATTAGCACAAAGGGGGAGGAAGAACAAAGAACAGTCCACCTGGTTATGTATCACCGCAATTAAGGAAATACTGAGACAATGACCAGCTCCTGAGTCGTAAAAGAGAGATGTCGGTAATTACTGAGTGATTAGTGTCAGTCCAGGTTGCGCTCAGTGATTACCCCTTTCACTACGAGGGGTGGTGCTGGCTAGGGGCGCCTTCATGTGGCGGCATTGATGATAATTAGGGGGCTTAACTGCCTGGCTATACAGTCCTCCTTCATTTACTTCCCCATCCATCGAAACGAGGATGATAGACTGCAGGAGAAGAGAAACTTACGCCTGCAGTCCACCGGGTTCACATTCAGATGAGCCTGATGTTGAAACTACTACTACTTCTACCACTACTATAACTACTACTGCTACTACTACTACTATTACTGCTACTGCAAGGGGATTTCTCCAAAGCTGAATAAAACCGTCTATCACGAACCTTATCTGAGACCTCATTTTATTGAAGGTATTAGGAAGTGGAAGTGTTATCATGCCGATCACGAGAATTTGGATGAGACTTTCCTCAGCCGGGTTTGTTTATCACTTGGAAATAACTATAGGGACCTGGGCTGTAAATCGACGGTTGCATGCCCTAGTCTGTGGGAATGTTTATGTACTTTATAGTCGCATAGAAAGTTAACTGTAAACTTTTTCTAACCCCTTCACTACGATATCTTATAAGCTGAGCAATAATCATCCGGGTGGAGCATGAACAGAATAGCAGAACGTCATCGTGTTGAAGTGTTTTTCCACAACCTCCTATCATGATCTGATGAAATTATGTTTGCCAGATCTCCTAAGTAGTGGGAACCAATATAGACATCATTTTATCGACACTAAAACGCCAAGAAACTGCCCAAGCAAACACCAGTGCAGCATCGACGGTAAAAACGCGGAGAGTGAAAGCCGGTAACCTCCCAAAGTGCAGTGATGTCTATATTATTGCAGTCTTAATACGTCCTACGGCATTATTTAGTTTATCAGAGACTTTTTGATCTGGAGGGATTAATTATAGACTTCATTAATCCCTTCAGTGCGAGATGGAGGGGGATTTTATGTTGATTAAAGTAGCTTGACGTTAACTAAAAATGAAAAACAAGTCGTTGGGTTGAAGGGATTGAGTGTGCCTTTACTAAGACTTTCACAGTCAGAGAGTACTAGACGTTTTCTATGCAATCCGGGTCATGGTAGGCTACTCTTTAACTTTATATTATCAGTGACTATGGATCTATGGAACCATTTTCCTAGTAATGTCAATGAATAAAGGAAATGTGTAGTTTCTTCCCGTGCATTCAGAGGAAACATGAAACTGCATTCCCAGTCCTGCGATATGTATGCCGATCACTTTGAAATCCATGTGCTCACTTTCCCCAATTTGTGATTTTTTTTTTTTTTTTTTGAGAGAGGGGGCTGACCCTCCCAAGAATCATGGGTGGGGGGCACGCTTCCCAAATATTGCAGTACAAATGAGAGTCCATTGTACAACATGTTCTGTGATACCAAAGCCATATATACCCTTCTTTCTCTTTTTCTGAGAATGTAAAATTTGGTGAGGGAGCTGACCCATCTAAAAATCATAGGTAGAAAATTGCACTGTATATAGTGGAAAATCTTTGGAGTAAGTAGACGGACTCAGTTGGGAAGTTTCATTCAAATCTTTCTCCTATTCCAGATGGTTTTTAATTTTGGAACGGGGATGACTCTCCCCCCCAAAAAAAAAAATCATTAGAGGGGGACTTATTATACCTAAGTATCGCAATACGGATGACAGCCCATTGTTCAACTTGTACTAAGATATCAAAGACATATCTTAAGCGCTTTCATTACTTTAGGGACTTTTTAATTTGGTGAGGGAGCTGACCCCCCTAAAATATGGTGTAAAACTTTACACAATGGACGACATTATCAAAGAATGAGACGAACCAACCTGAAAAGTTTCGCAGAAATCCATGTGCTCACTTTCCCCGATTTATCGCTTTTATTTTTGGGAGGGGGCTAACCCCCCAAGAATCATTCGGGAGCCACACTCTCCAAATAGCATAGTTAGTAAGTCCATTATTCATAACGTACTAAGATATCAAAGCCATATCTGCCCTCCTTTCACTATATCTGACTTTTTTTTTTTTTTTATCTGGGGGGCTTACCCTCCTAAAAATCATGGTTGCAAAATTTTATATAGTGGAAAACCTTTCCAGTAACCAGACGAACTCGCCTGGGAAGTTTCATTGAAATACATCAGATAGCCCTGGACGAGTTAAAGCACACACACACACACACACGCACACACACGCACACGATGAACCTCACGCAAAGGTGGGATGGGCTTGCTTCGCCTTTCCTCATCGAAGGATTGATAAATAAATATGCATACTGACAGTCAAATGTTGTGTCCTGTCTAAGCAACAGTGGGAATCTTTACCACATGATTTAAAACAATGGAACTTTGGGAGAAGAGGGATATAAGGTGTTGGGGTGGCAAGAGGGGCAGCCAAATGGAGTCAGATATCTGGCCTTCGTTCAGTAAAGATATCGTGGCTAGGAGCGGGACACACCAGCTGACCGTCAGTGTATTTCTAGGTGGGTATATTTCAAGTGTATTCATAAGTAACTGTATATGGTGAGACAGACTATAAAAGCAAAAGTACTTGTAATGCACGGACGTACGCGTAATATAAAACGGCCATTGCGCACCCGAAGCGAGTCACAGGTTCAAGACACCCCCTCGTTAGTATTCGTCCCACCATCATCACTGTCATCAGTGTCATCACCACCGCCATAGCTGTCATTATCACCATCATGAAGTGTGTACATAATCTCATGGTACAGGCAGAGGCAAAAGTTGGCTTACCAGTCCACTGCGTCTGCTTCAATCTTAGAACAGGTTTGTCACGTTCCTCCCAGACGCATAATGTCGGAGAGAATCCACATTATGAGCGGAGAAACATACCGAGTCTCAGCTTATGAATGTTATACAGCACAGATAGGTGAAAAGTACACGAGGTGAATTATGTGGTGACCTTTTGTCCCCCACTCCTCCTTGTAGAATAATTTAGTGGCAGGTTAACAGCGTGTCGTTACCGGCCTGTGTTGCCGTAACGCAGAGCAAGAATCCCTGTCCTGGTCACACATTTCAGCCCTGTGTAGGGTACTTATGTTCCCTTACAAGTATAATATGTCTTACCTTGATGTGTTGAAAATCCTAACCTAATCTGACCTAACATTACCGTCCTTGGCATTCCTTGGAAAGAAAATAGTGCAGAACTCAATCACACTACGACCATTCACACGCAGTAATGAGTGAAATGGTTATATTTTGCATTTATTTCTGAATACATTTGACAGAAGCGTGGTCAGATGTTCGCATTTGCACTGGAATACTCATATATAAAAATCTCCAGAATTTTGCATTGAGTAAACTTAATAATAATACTAAGAATCAGACCAGCTTCTTAGCAATGTATACCAGTGCCTGTGTTTTACTGCTTGGTGATTAATCGGGACTAGAGAAAAAAGGGGTGAAGGTTTGCGTAATAATATAAACATAGGATGGCAGTGCATAATGTGAACCTGTGTTTATTGTCATTTTACTGTAAACCTGTACCACTTGCATATAAACATTTTGATCATTACATATCTAGGTAATTCCGTGTTATTTTATGGGTGTGTATCTCGTCCGGTCTTTATCTTTCGTTTGTGTAAAGCATATTTCCTTGACGCATAAGAGGAGCAGTGGACAGCTATATTTCTCTTTTATAAATACTAAGAATGAAAATTGGTGTTCTAATCTCGTGAGGCACCACTTGAGATGGTCATGTGCTATGTGTGCATTGATTAGATTCCAGAGAGAGAGAGAGAAAAAAATCATCTAATGCAACCAAGGGCGGCTTTAAGTCGGACATACATCACCTGCGCGTAAATGCTCTATACTACGGTAACTTAGCTTTAACTCCTACATCAGACAAGGGTTGAAATGCGACTGGCTGTTACTGACACAGAAAAATGTGTGGTTGCCTGATGTAAAAAAGTTTACACGCTCGTTTCGTGTTATCGTATAATGCTAACCTGTTCGTTATACTTTAGTGTCATCAGGATTTGTTACTGATACTGCTGCCTTAAAGGGGATGCAGGTAAGTGTCGAGCCGGTGAGCACCATAGAAAACGGCTTCGGTGCATCGTGTGAGTACTGAAGCAACTGTATAATTCATTATTCTGGTCGTTATTTAGAAGTAAGTAATAGTCATAACACGTACGATCATAGTATTTCAATATAATTATGTCTGAATTATTATCCATGCGATTGTCAGCCATGTCTGTATCTAACTCAGTTTCATTAGTTTATGAACTATCATTAATTCTCCAAACAGAGCGTATTACTTCGAATAAACGATTAAAACCTTCACTTCGTGTTCGAATCTCATGGTCGACTTATGTCAGTGTCACCAACGCATGGCAGAGTTGCTTTGTTGGCTGGGCTGCGTGTGAGGCGGTTTTGCTTCTGGCTTCCCAAAGTACTCCCAGTTGTTAAATGATATAAAAATATTACTTTAATGAGTATGAGCATGCAAAACTATAAAAGAAGTTTTGGGCGTAAAATATATGCTATGGTACCATTAAATATACACACCGTTTTATAACATTGTGTTTCGATTTCAAAATTAGTACATGGCAACTTTACGATGCCTTTGCCAAGTAGGAGACAGTGTGTACCTTGCCGTCAGCGACAGTGTGTGATTACTGTCACTCTAATATCGATTACTTATTAGCTAGCTCATTAATTCATTTATTTTTGTTTCCAAGTCTTAACGGCACAAATGGTGATAATGCTGGAATACGTGCGAGGACAGTTCAAAATGAATTACACTTACGTGTTTGTTCTTTTAACATAAGCTGTGGAAATTTTTTCGGAAACTAATGGATCAATCGACATTCAGTGTGGCATCTAAACTGGGATCAGGAATGCTTGCACATATTCCCCCAGATAATGTAAATCTGCTTCATTCAGAGCGTAAGTGAAAATACTGTGGAAATTATACCTTACAAAACAAAACAGTCTGACAATTTTTGCCCCCATACCTTTGATATGGTTGTAGGCTACGCTATTTTCGTTCAGAACATTAAAGAGTGACGGAGTGGTGTTACCCCCTGGTGATACTACATGACTGAAAAACCTCCAGCCGCTACTAGTGTATTTCAACCTCCGTGGAGTATTTGATCATCACCTCGACTGTCGCCCAAAACTACTAGATCACCAGGCGTTTATTTCTGTCCCTGGTAAAGCCACATACGCCGCGCTGACGCATTAGAAGGTAAATGTGCTGTCAATATTCATCATTAGTGTATCTCATTAGTCAGGGTTTATTCAGAACTGAGAATGAATTAAATCGCAGCCATTGCATGCCCCAACACGATTACCGACAACCATGTAACAACAGTGTTTGCCCTTCATCTTCAGGAATGTGGTGTCATAATGAATGTGTCGTGTGTTATGGTTAATACTGCATATCTGTTTGGTGTGTCTGCCATTAAACTCTTCGTAGGGTGTTGTGGGATGGTGGATAATGCACTAAATTCCACCTTTGCGTGCTTATTGTTCTGTAGTTGTGTGGGAAAACTGCAAGAAATGACAAGTGAACAACTATATAATCATGATCTTTGTTTTAATGTGCACTGTACTCATACGTTGTTCTAGAAAATGGTAATACTTTTGCTAATGTTTTGCAGTAAGTTGGAATACTTCTGTTTATCGATTAGTAAATTAAAAATGCATTTCATGGGATTTGCATAAGCCTATTATGGAAAACTAAATTAACTTACACATCTAACCATAGTAGTACCATAACTTAGTGTGTAGTTTTCAGCACATGCTGTATATGAATGTAATCATTAATTCATGTCAGCATATTTAAAGTTATAAAATAATTTACATTATAATTTGCATTCTTATTTATAAAAATACTAAGATATTTGCATTCGTTTCGAGTGTTGTACTCTCGCAATCATTCCATCGTTGATGTTGCATATAAAACGGCCATTCGCACCCAAGGCGAATACCGGGCTAATGGATGGCCCGGCCTTCACTACAGGTGAGGGGAATCTTTGAACGAACGAAGGCAAATGAGTCACTACTTAGGCGCCGCATCGTTTATATTCATACCACCATCTTTATAGTCACCATTGTCATCACCACTGTCTTCTCCATCATTATCGCCATCGTCAGATTTGTAAATGGGTAGTTGTTACAATATAACTTGTTAGTATGCTAGCAGTTTGCAGTTACTCAGCCTTTGTTGCCATTAGATCCCTGCCTCAGACTGCACAACACGACGATAGCATAGTTATTCAAATTCAGTTGCTTTTGTATCTATGGCCAGACGCATTAACCCGAAGAAGGTGGTCATGAATAAGTCACCCCCAAGTTGCCTTGTCTTCAGCGATCAGGACACCTACTCCATCCCACATACGATAATTATTAATGATACACCTCTCCATGCCGTCCATTCACCTCATCCTCAGTCGTCCCCTCTCTCCGTCCACCTCACACTCAATAGTTAGTCTCCTATACAGTATCTGTTCTCTTTATACATGCCATCACCACTGCCTAACATTCTTGCATTGTAGTAGGCTGCCCCTGTTTACCTGAATCTGAGTTAGTCCCAGAATCACTTAAAACTCATTCATACCTGCCTCGGAACTCCAGTTACATGAGAGCAGAATTAGCTTGCAGTATGTTTCTCTCCCACCTCCTTGCCCCTCTTATGATTTTTTTTCTAGGAGTACTATACTGTATGATTTAAACCTTTCCACTGTCAACACCAGCCCACATGAAACCGATTTATTCGCAGGCAGTACTTATTTTGCCATGCTCCACCATCCGTCAACACTACATCCCATCTTACTCCTTTCTCCCCACCGTACATCATTTTCGTTTTTTACATCCATATAAAGTTTCATGGAGAAATTTGTGACGATTTAACTAGGTCCAAAGTGGCCTGAATGAATTTATATGAATGCGGATGGACTTGACTGGCTCTGAGTGAATGTGATTAGATTCTTTTTTATCCGAGGTGATCTGGACTGACTTCAGTGAATGGAACTGTGCCTGAATAGACCTGAAGTGACTGAGTAGATCTAAAATAATCTAACAGGACTCCATCTCACCTAACTGGACCTGAGGTGATTTGAATCGGGCTACACTGAGACGGAAGGACCTAAATAACCTGCTTGGCAAAATAGATGTGAAAGACTTGAATGGACCTAAAATGACTCAAAGCATCGTTAGTCTAATCTGCTGCTAATAAAGTTACTCGGGAATCTATATAGCTGAGGCATCTTCAACGCCGCTTGCTACTTATGAAACCCAGTCATTCCTAGAACTGTAAGAAATGTTTATATTATGAGTCAGGGAAGTATATAGTACGGGTAAAATAGGTGAGGCAGGGTATGTTAAATGACAGGATAGATAGGTTAGGATAAGGGAATGTAAGGTGAGACAGAGGTGAAGTAAGGTAAGGCAGGGCATGGTATTGTCACGTAGGGTAGGATAAGATGCAAGTAAAGCAAATTCAAGTAAGACTCAGATGAAGCAAGAGTCATTTAAAGGACCGGTGAGGTGGGGAAGGATATGACTGGTGAGGTAGGGCAGGCTAATGAACAGGTAAGACAATGTAGGATAAGGCATATATGACGCTGAGTAGGATAAGGCACAGATGAGGCAAGTTAGGATGAGGCACAAGCGAGACAGAGTAGGAAAAGATACAGGTGAAGCAGGGTTGGATAAGGCATACGTAAGGCAGGGTAAGATAAGGCACAGGTGAGGCAGGATAGGATAAGAAACAGGTGAAGCATGGTAGGATAAGGCACAGGTGAAGGGGGATAAGGCACAGGTGAGGCAGGGTAGTATAGGGCACAAGTGGTACAAGGTAGGAAAGACACAGGTGAGATAGGATTTACACAGGTTAGGTAGGGCATGAACAGGTAAAGGGAGAGTAGGATCGGACAACAGGTGAAAAAGGCAAGGATTAGACTGGTATATTTACGTAGGATGAAGCACAGGTGAAGCAGTGTGAGGTAAGGAAGGGAAAACAAATGTGAGAAAGGGCTGGATAAGGTACAGATGAAGTAAGGCAGGATAAGGCAGAGTTAAGGCAGGGCAGGATAAGAAACAGGACACACGCAGAGGCTGAACTAAGGTGTAGGGCACAGTCTCGTGGATGCCCAGCTGAGAATACTAATAACCTACCCCCCTTTGTCACCTCGGCCTGGGCATGTGGAGGTCTCGCCACACCTTACGTCTCGACTCACCCTGAATACCCCTTAAGAAACACGGATGCTTTACGACTTCGTGTGGCCGAGACCGATCTGGAGCGTGTGTTTGTGTTTTTAGGTCGTGTAGTCATCAGGGGGAGATAATGAGCCGAATGTTAAAGAGACACGGTAACTTCCAAACAACAACCTGATCCGCCCGCCCGTCCTGTGATCCAGCCGAGTCTCTCTCTGGCTAACATGGTCCCGGAATTTACATATGAATCCAGCCTGGCCGTAATACACTCAACAGGACCCTCCCAACGCCCAGGTCCTACACAGGCGCCCGAACAATCACACACAGGGCGGGAAAGTTCTTCGGGATTTCCAGTTCACTTTGGGCCAATCGTCAGAGGGTCCACAAGAACGGGATTATGGGGGATTTAGCATAGGATTTTCGGTCTCGGGGTTGTGAGGGATCGAGGGGGTTGTTGCGATTCCTCGAGGGTAATTAGAGGCGTGACTAATGGATCTAGATGCATAATTCAAGACACCGCGAGCGTTGGCCATCTTGTGTGCTCGAAGGGACCGACTTTCCACCTGGAGTAAGAGGGAGAGACGAGGAAGACGAAAAGAAGGGAAGGAGCTGGAGAGGAAAGGGTAAAGATAAGGAGGGAGGTAGAGAGGTAGATGAGATGCAAGGAGAAAAAGGGAAGGTGAAGAAAGAGGTAGACGAATTAGGAGAAGAAAAAGAAGCTAAAGGGAAGGAAATGGTGGAACTGACGACCGTAAAGAAAGTCATATAGAAACAAAAATTATATTAGATTTTACTTTTTGCGACATAATCTTTGACTCGGCTTCGGTCACTTAAAATATGACATCTATAGAACTGGTATTTGCTGTCAAGTTTAGAGTCCCTTGAAATTTAATCATGCTGGTGTTGAGGATGAATCTGCTTCAGCACTACGTAAGCTTTGAAGTCCTTTATTTGTACAGTAGTTTGTGATGGATAGAGAGAGAAGAGAAGGAGCGGAGAG
>JAGKTI010026886.1:0-13435 GCA_018397915.1 Birgus latro | reverse complement strand
GGGGCAGGTGTTGATTCCCCACTGGATGATTTTGACATGCGCCAGCCATTCTTGATCTTGGGTGTCTTGGATGAGGGTCCTGATCTGATTCAGCTGGGTATGGTGACTCCTTTCGCATACCCCATTTCTTTGGGGCCAGTAGGGGGAAGAGTGGGAAATGGAGAATTCAAAGAGGGCAGATAGGTCCTTTCAGATTTGCCCTGTGAATTCTGGGGCATTATCAGAGTGAATGGCCTGGGGAATGCAAAGTAGGGGAAGACGTGGCGCATGAGGGCATCGGCTATGGTGACGGCGGTGTGTTCCTTAGCTGGACAAGCGATCAGGAATCTGGAGTAGATGTCAATGAACGTTATGATGTATTTGTAGCCAGATCTAGGTGGTAAGGGTCCGACGACATCGACAGACAATAACTGCCGAGGTTTGCGGGCAGAGATTTTTCCGGCAGGACTCGCGGAACAGGTGATGTCCTTTCTCAGGCAGCACGCCCGACACGCCTGGGTGACACGCTGGGCGAGAGTCATAGGGTTGGGGGCCCAGTAGAGGTCACTGAAAACCTGGGTCAATTTTTTTTGTACCCAGGTGAATCCCACTGTCTTAGTGGAGGTGGGTGAGGACGTCTATCGCTGAGTCTGGATCCAGGATGAGGTGGCCCGATGGTGTGAAAAGTTGGTCTCCTTGCAGCTGAAGTTTCGGAAACAGGTCTGGAGGGATCCAGGTGGGCTGGTCTTGGTCCTGCCAGTGCCGGATCAGCTCGGACTGAGGGAGTAGAGATTGTACCGTCAGACGGGAGAGGGCATCGGCGTTGGTATGCAACTTCCCGGGTCGGTAAGCAATCTCGTGGTCAAACTCCTCGAGTGCTTTGCGCCAGCGGAGGAGCTGGGCATTCTGAGTGGCTGATTGCCGTGATCACGGTGACCCTGGTGCCGGATAGGTAGGCCCTGAAGTAGTCGAGGGCCCAAACAATACCCAGACACTCACGCTTGTTTGCAGCGTAGTTTCGTTCAGCTGGATTTAGGGTGCGGCTGGCACAAGCTATGATGTGCTCGTGCCCTTCCTAGACCTGGGCTAGGACAACGCCTATGGCTACCAGCGAGACGTTGGTGTATAATCTGAAGGGGAGGTCATAGTTCGGGAATGCGATGATGGTAGCGGAGACGAGTTTTTCCTTCAAGGTGTAGAATGCAGTTACCCGGTCGATGCTCCAAAGGAAGGGCTCGCCCTTCTTAGTTAGGTTGTGTAGGGGCTTGGCTATGTCGGCGAATCCTTTGATGAACCGCTGGTAATACGATCCAAGTCCCAGGAAAGTGCGGAATTGGTGGACGTCCTGCGGGAGGGGTTGGTCGGCGATGGCTCTTAGATTGTCAGGATCCGGAGAGATGCCTTTCCCAGAGACAATGTGTCCTAAGAAGGCGACAGAGCGGGCGGCCAGGACACACTTGGTGGGCTTGAGTTTCAGTCCGGCCTGACGTATACGTTGGAACACCTGCCGCAGGCGGTGCAGGTGATCAGTCCACGTCTTGCTGAAAATGATTACATCATTGAGATACGCCAGGCAGACTTCCCATGTTAGGCCGCTGAGGACGGACTCCATGACGTGAGAGAAGGTGACCGGGGAGTTGCATAGCCCGAACAGAAGAACATTATTGAACTGATAATGCTTCCCATTACTTGTGGAAAAGGCTTTTTTCTCTTGATCTCGGGGGTGGATGGGGACCTGCCAGTACCCTGACTGGAGGTCCAGCATGGAGAACCAGGTGGAGCCGTGCAGGGAGTCCAGGGAGTCGTCTGTGCGGGTGAGGGGAGTGGCATCCTTGATGGTGATGTCGTTTAGGCGGTGGTAATCTATACAGAATTGTAAGGTGCCGTCTGTTTATCGGACAAGGATGACGAGGAAGACCAGGGGCTGGTGGAAGGCGCGATGATGCCTGCATCCAGCATTTCATGGACCTGTCTGTCTTCTTCGGCCCAATGGTGGGGGTTCTTCCGGCAGGAGGGTTGCCGAATAGGGGACCCAGTGGTGTGAATTTCGTGGGCCAGGTATGTCATATGTCCCAAGTCTGTGGGCCCTGTAGAAAACAGGTCTTGATATTCAAGCAGTAGGTGGTGTAGGGACTCTGCTTGATGGAGGGACAGGCGATCGGGTAAAGGGGGAACGTGGGAGGGGTTTGAACTTAGGGGCGGGGCGTTGCAAGGCTCAGCTGCCTCTAGGTCGCTGATCAGGAGTCCCATTGGCAGGATGAGAGGTGTGGCCGCAAGCTTTGCCACTTTGTTGGCGTTGAGGTGTGGCGGGAGGAAGGTTGGCGACATCAGGCAGGCAGAGAGTGGCCCTGTGGGGAAGTTTGGAGAGAAGAGGGAATGGGTCCCCATGGGCTTATTGATCTGCAGCCAAGCTTCGTGGTGGGAGGGGAATAGTGAGGGTGGCCACGACGGTCGCAGGAAAAGTGGGGTAAGGAGGAGCTGGGGCACGAGAAGGGGGAGGAGGAGGAGGGTCGATCAAGGGAGGGGGTGGGGTGTTGTCTTGCTGCGTGCACGTGCAGAGGGCTGGGGGCTGTCGAGGGGGCGGCTGGAAATGAAGTCGTCTCCCATGGCAGTCAATGTGGGCGTACAACTTTTGGAGCAGGTCCAAACCCAAGTAGCCATCGTACGCACGGCACGACGAGTCAAAAACAATTAAGGGATGGCAAGTGGAGGCTGGTTGGTAAGTCTTGGTTTGTAGGGCCCGGGTCTCCCCATGGATAGGCAAGGGGCCTTCCCCTGCATCTATGAGGTGGGCTGAAGTGGGGAAAAGGGGGCCGAAAGTCTTCCTATGGCGGGGGTAGAAATGCTTGTACAGGCAGGACCTGGCGGCTCCCGTGTCTACCAGAAGTCTTGCCTTGACCCCCTGTAGCCTCATTTTGTCATAGACCGGGGGTCGGTACTTTGTTGTGGTGGCCCCCACTACTGTGGGGTGGTGCGGGGGCAGTCCTAAAAATCCAACGTCAGTTCTAGTGCCGTGTCGTTGTTAGCATCACCTGGCTCGTAGCTGGGGTCAGGTTCCTCGATAAGGGGGGGGGGCCTAAGTTAGCAGGATTTTCCTCTACCGCCAGCATTTGGTGGCATCCCGGGGGATTAGCTCTTGTTCTGCGCGCCGCCTTCAATTGCTCACGTATATCATGAAGTGGGCAGCGGCTATTACAGGCTGTGAATTCCCACGGATTGCTGGTGATGAGGTTGGTATTTTCCTTTCGAGGCGCCCGTTTCTTGGTAGGGCAGGCTCTTGGGGGAGCCAGAGCAGGGACGCCTGGTGCCGGAACTGGATGGGGTTGGGGTGGTCGAGGGAAAGGTTTCGTGGGGAACCGGCTAACAACCCTGATGTGTTGTGTGTTGGGACGTACTGCGAGGAGGCGGCGAATGAGTTGGACATCGCGGTCCAAATTTCCTGCCGGGTTGTGTATAGTGAAATGTTCTTTCACTGTGCCCGGAAGGACTCTAAGGAGGGTGTTGAATATGTGCTCGTCCTGGGCGTCTATGTCGGCATCCGGGTACGCGGTGGTGACGAGTCGCCGAGCTTGAATCAGTGTTGTCCAAGTCACTGCCATATTTCAAGGCGTTGAGTTGTGACCACAACAACTTTCCCTAATGATGGAGTAATAGCCTCTGTTACAATTTTTGTAAATCTGGCCCATGTGAGATCTGGGAATATTTTTGGTGCTATACTAGCTACCGCCTCTCCCAGGTGAGGTAGAGTGACAGCTATTTTCTGTGTATCATTATTGAACCCGATGTCTAGTAAGGGCTTGACCATATCTAAGTACGTAGTGATGTCACATTGTTCTGGATCGAATTTTGGTAGGGGTACATGTGTTTTAGCTGCCATTTTGTTTTTTTTCTTCCAGTCCTTCTTTCCACCGTCCGGGTCAAGAACCACCGGTGGCCACCAGTGTTATGCTACGTATTTGTGGGCCAGTTTCTCATCCCTCAAATGCGCAGGCTACAGCGGGTCCCTATTCTAGACTGGGTCTGCAATTCTTAGGGAAAGGAATGGACACAAAAACAAGGCAGTAACTGTTATACACATGTTTTACAAAGATCCTTCCAGAAACAATAGTACCTCAATTAACATACATCAGATACTAAGTTTGCCAGGGATGGGTTAACACAAGGTTTTACTTGACTGGAAGTCTGTCTCTGTACTGGCTTAAGGAAATTATGGTAGTATTCACCCAGCACTTATTGCACTTAGATTACACTTACAATTCAAGACACAGGAAAGCACTTGCTACAATTTCCCTTGCGAGTATAGCACTGGACGGCACTGATCCACTGGTACAATTTATGTTAACACCTAGTGTCGATAGACACTCACCTGGTCGACCACCTACCTCGACTAGAGTCTACCGCGCTATGATAAACTGTGAGGGGAGACTGAGGTATTTCCGTAGTGTTTCACTTGCACGCCTCTACATGGGGGGGGAGGGAGAAGATACACGAACAAGAGAATGGCATGATTAATATGATTTTGTTGTTCTGTTGGTCACTGTGGCATTTCTAGTGTGCCGGTACACTGGGGAGGGGTAAGTTATAATGGACCAAGGGAATGGCACAATCTATATGATATTGTTCTGTGGGCCACTGGAATATATCATTCACTGAGGGGGTTTCACGGTACTCCACTCGAGGTATATGCTAAACCAGGAGGACAAATGTGCTCGTCAAATCTTACATTCGGGGTTCCTGGTCGATTTATCACTATGACATGCTATAAGTAACCACTAACGTACACGTACATCCTGGGTTTAAAACAGCACACACTATGTAGGTCCTCTTGATACACTTTCACTGAGGGGCTGTTGGTAGGTTCCTCTGTCTGAAGGAATGACAGAATAGCACGCCCTGGTTGAGGCCCCACATGTAGACAGGGAGCTAGGGCTCGGCCCGAAGAGAGCCAGGAGACGGGCCTGACGTTGAGAACGGGAGGGGCTCGGAGTGGTCTCACCAGCTGGTAAGTCACGCCCTGGTGTTCGGGGCAACTCTCGGGGTGACTGGGGACCCAGGGCACAGGAACCCGGGGTGGCTGGACTGCGGCAACGGCTGGAGGGTGACGTCGCCGTCAGGATCGCCGCGCGGGAACCTCGGGCTGGGGGAGTGGTTGACCAGTCTGGTCGTCGGCTCCCACATCTGCTTGGACTCTGCCTCTGCTGCTGCTCACACAGTTGGAGTCGTAGGGAACCAAGACCTCGGGTGAGGCCTTGCCACAGCTCGGGGGACTGGTCCTCTCGGGCTACAGGATCTCCTGTGGAAGAGATGGCCGGCTCAAACTCCAGCCTGATGTGACCAGTGGCTAACGCCATTGCGGCACAGGAGACTGCAGCTTCGGGGTGGCTAATGGCCTGCTCTGCCTCTGGCTGGACGTGACTAAAGGCCAACGTCGTAGTGGCACAGGGGGTTGTAGCTCTGGCGCGGCTAGGGGCCTGTACCATGGAGCAAAGAGGACTAGCAGCAGAGGAACGGACAATGGCCGATCCTGCCTCAAACCCAGCAAGGCTTGTAGCCGATACTGCGGCGCTGCTCTGGGGGGCACAACTACAAGAAGTAGATGGCTGTTGGCCTGTCCTGCCCAACCGACACGACTTACAGCCTGTGTCGCGGCCCTGTAGCAGGGATGCAACTGGGGAACAGACTGAGGCCGGTTCTGCCCCATACCCGGTATGACAATGGTCAATACTGTGGTGTTGCGTTGATTTGTAAACTCCACTCCTTACCTGGCAAGTGAATTTCTGGCCGGAGACTAGGTGACGATGACTGCTACCTTCCCGGGGCATTGGTTGGGAGTAAGAGGGGCACCGGGGAAAGGTACAGGTGTGCCATTCCTGTTTGGAGCCCCTCGATGTTAGCAGCGGGCCCCCGATAGTACTTGGGGGGTTGGGGGTTCAGGCTCCGGTCGTCGCATCGTCTGTGGCTCCTGTCTGTATTTCAATACCCTTAGAGAAAAATTGGTTAATAAGGGTCAGCTTGCATACTGCACTGGTCCACTTTTCTTACTTTATTATTTCCAAACAACTGCAGTACAACACAAATCCGGAGTGCTGGCAACCTTAGCTTTGGAATCGTGAAGAAACGTATAATGTATCAGAGACATTGTTTAACTGGAAAGGATTTTTAATTGTGTAATGAGACTACAGGTATATGAGAGGGGTGCATGCTTACTTCGTTGTTCTTCTGTTTGGAGAAGATATTCTTGACTAAATCATGGCCATGCAAATATAGCCAACCTGCAAAGTCCATCTTTAGGGGATACATTATACTGCCCTGCAACACCAACGACAAGCACCTCGCCGCCCCTCACTATCTTCCTATAACTTTCACACATCAGTCTGAATTCTGTGACTTCCTTCTTCTCACTGCCAGTGCCATCCGACCTGTCACACCATTTTAACCTATCTCACCCGCTCCTTTCTGTCCATGTCATTCATTTTTTGCTCCCTCACCGATCTGTTTACAGCCTCCATCTTCGGACGACATACTATATTCCCCCTGACATGCCTCAACTACCACTATTATCCCGGCCCATCCAGAGCACTCGTGTCCAAACACCTCACTTATTTCTGCTTTGGTATGAATATTACAATAATTATTCCTTGCTTACGAGCAAACGGACAACTCCCATACTCACAATATAAACTACCATTGTTTTGGACCATCACCCACTGTCATCCAAACTCATCCCTCCCATTCCCCTCCATCCACCCTTCAGTCAAGAATGACGTAACGACATATTTTAATACCCATGGCACCGACAGGGCTTGCTTTTGGTGCCCTCCTTCACATATAACCATGACTTGAATCAGTCTGTACTGATGGGACCTGAAAGGATAAAAAATAAAAATAGAACTTGAAATGTATTTTGAAAATAAATAAATGAACTGATGGCAATGAGTTTTGGCACACGCCTTAAAAGAAATAGCCTGAATGTAAGTGATGCACCTGAAATTATCTGTAATGTTCTAACTAGATCAAACTTGACTGAAGGTAACCTGAACTGATCACTGTGTGTGTTACCATGACTGGAATGTAATAAGATGAATTTACTAGAATTAAATGACTACATGGTCTAAATAGGCGTAGATGGGCCTGGAGTTTCGTGATCGGGGTGAATTGCTTTCTGTAAATCTTAACTGATATGGCTGGACCCGACTGGTTGTGGTTGTTGCTTAACTTCATTCCACCAGACCGGCCAGACCATCGACCGCAGTTAAGCAAGTGCCACTGTTGGTGTTGTGTCCGTGTCTTAGTTTGGCATGTGTTGTGCAGTGCTCCAAAATCTAGGTTATATGTTGTATGGGTCAATTTTAAACGCGGGGCAGGCGACATCTGTGATTTCACCAAACTAATATCAACGCTAGCTAGGAACTCGGGAGGGCCTAGCTAGGTGAACTTGATCAGCCCTATTTATTGATACCTCTGATGGGAGGATATCGAGAGGGAGGACTTGTTTTATATGTCCTGGTTGAGGTGTTGTAATGCCCTGTGCGTGAAATGAGTATGTAGGTTCCTCCTCATTGCTAGTGTTGGAGTGTCTGGAGGTGGGATGTTACTGAAGAACGACTGGTAATGTTTGTTCTGTGATTGTTTTATGTGTTTAGTTATGTTCAGTGTCTCTTCCATATTATGGCATGGGTGTTTTCTGTTAGCACAGGCTGCTGCATAGAACTGTGTGTATACAAGACAAGTAGGGGGCAAGCCAGCAGTTAGTGATGTTTTCTGTTTGTGTTGTAGATATTGATGATGAACTTGCATTAGGGGATGGGACCAAGACTTTATTTATGGCTCTTATTGGAAGAAATGTACCTTGAGCAGGTTGCACGGAATTGCTGCCATCATGTACGTGTTTTTTGAGGTTGGCAAGTAAGGTGATTGTGAAGTATAGTACTCAAAAGCCGTGTTGTGTGGGAGGAATGGGACACAAGCTGTGACATGTTAAAAATCAGGCGTTCATTTATCTTGGGTGGTAGGCTAAGTGATATTATGGATTCTTTCGAAGAAGGGTGAATTGGGTCATGGTTTTTCCATGTTTCTGTAATATGCTGGAACACAACAGTGTGCATATGAGTAGTTGCTGATGTTTGTGAGACCTGGATGCCGTGTGGTCCTGAATGTTTCAGGTGTAGATTGTTAGTGCCATCATTCGTTCTTATGGTTATAGAGTTCTTTGTTTTCTTCATAATGTTACGTGTCTCTTCTGGAGTGAAGAGTTATGTTGTGGTTAAGCAGAAAGAACTGTCTACACTGAGAAGATTGTCTTTTATAGACTCAGCGACTTAGGTTTGCATAATAGTTCATGAGTATATGTTTGATCTTTGGAAGAAGTGTTGTGAATGTTGGAGGTGATGGTGACGTAGGCCTTCGAGGTCCTTGTTTATGACTTCATGATGCTGATAAGTGTGTTGCGAAGCTGAAAGAGATCTGTGGAGTGGCTGTGTTGCTAGAAAGGTTTTCCTTTTTTTTTTTTTTTTTCTAACTGTGGGGTCTGTTTTTGTGTGGAAGAGAGGCACTGTGTTTGGGTGAGGCGCATTGCTCAATGAGATGAGCAATCTTCGGTGTAAAGTTTGAGTTGCAGTTTTTTTCTATGACCTTGTGGACTGTGATGTTTGTTTGTATTAAGTATGAGCTTGTTAAATTTCATAATGTGCCTGTTAGCACTGGTGATAGGCGAGCTGTTTAGTGTGATCATGTGTTGTTCTGCCAATTCGGTGAATTTTGTCCAGTTTGTTTTCTTGTAGTTTGTGTAAGTGATGATTGCATTGGTTTAGAGTGTATTCCTATGGTGTTAATGACGGAGGTGATCTAAACGTGGTAGTTAGTGTGTGTAAGTGTGGGTGAATAATATGTGGAGTTTTGTACTTGATATGGGATGTAGGTGTATTGTGAGGTGTCGTTGAAACTGCACATGGTGTAGAGCTGTGATGCAATGTCAAGGACCAGACAGTGATTTAGTGATAAAGTCCCCGACAATTATAGAGTTAGGTATCTGTGCTAGTGGGAAGAGCTGAGGATTGTATTGCGTTGGTTCAGTGTGTGAGGGACGTAAATGTTAAAAATGTTAATTTCTTGTCTGTGGCCGCTTTTGACATTCCGTGACTATTTCTAACACGCTGTCATTCTTGAAAAGTGATCGGGATTTCTGCGTTGTGACTCTGTACAGGACAGATGTGTGAATGGTGACATGTAGAGGTGTATGGTATTTAGGAGGACTACTGGGCCTTGATAGCAGGCTGTGAAAGCCTATGCCCAGAGTCGGACACATTAAAAAAAAAGAAAAGGAAAAAAAAGTGATGAGTCCACTTCCATTGCCCACCAGGCCTGTTTGTGCAAATGTGAGAGTAGTGTCTGATGTGTGGAATTTTGTGTGTGCACGTGAACTTTGTTTCTTATAGGGCTGCACTCTGTATGTTGGGATTGAGGAGAAGCTATTCAGTATGTGTTCGCTTTGATGTGGAGGCCATCAGTATTTAGTTATAATACGTTTATGTTAAGTGTTCGAGACGGTGTGTATCTAGTGTAGGTCTGTGTTGTGGATGTAGTATTTGTGCGCAGATTTTTTTTGTTTTTTATGTGTCCGACTCTGGGCATAGGCTTTACAGCCTGCTACATACCATACACCTCTACAGATATACATAATAAAAGTATGTATGGTAATACGGTGTACATACAAAACAGCTTTTGGCATACTGCTGCCCGATCATTTTAATGCCGTCAATCTGAATACATTAATTTGATTTTATCAGGTTGCAAAAGAGTTAAAGGAGGCTGTTTTTAGCCTGGTCACAACAAATGGTTTCTCCAAAGTTAACAGAATCGTTTGGAAGTAGCTAGAATAACCAAGTCATCGAACTGGATGGAAGGGTCAGTTGTAACAATAAAGAGAGGAATTCACTCGACTAACAAATTCAGTACCAAGGGTGGCAGTACGGTATGGTACGGAAAAAATATCGTAATTCCGAGTTTAAAAATATTGTACCGTAATTTCGTACCATACCTAAAGAACCGTACCGTACTGGTACGATAAAATAAAATTTTGTACCGTAATTTCGTACTGTACCTAATTTCGTACCTTTGCCATTACGCTTCTGTGAAAATGAATCGATAGTATAAATTATCTTTGCAAGCAATTCCTTGTCCAGTTTCAATACTCACTTATATTTGTGTTTTTTGCTGCTAATGGAAATTACTGTAAATATATTAAGTGTGTGTTTGACTGTACCACACCCACATACACACACACATGCCAAAACATAAGGTTATATCTTAAAATAGAACATTCATCAAGGAAATAATTAGGTTACCCTATCTAAAAGTCTATATTTGTCATCTGGATTATTCTGGACAGTGGACAGTCACATCTGAATAAATAAGTGCGGAATGGGTATGGAAGAAATAACGTAATTCCGTACCGTACTGTACTTAAAAAGAAATATCGTACCGTAATTTTGTACCGTACTTCCAGGTGAAAAAATACCATTCAGTACCATACCATACCGTACTGCCACTCTTGAACTTCACCGACTTGCACACGTTCCTGTTTCAGCCACACCCGCTCCTCTGACCAGCACCAGCAGCTTGCACGCAATATAAAGTCTGATTACTCTTTTTTTTCTTTTCTTTTCACGAGTGTCACTGTGCGTATAGCCATTGGTGGCCCCTCTTATCTATGAGTCTCAGCACCAGTTGTACGGTCTGGTACGTGTTGTCATGCACGCATCTGAGGGGGATATATCCAGTTTATGGGAGATATATCCAGTTTATCCAACGCGTTGCCCAGAGGGGGCGACGCTTTTGGATAAACTGGATACACTGCCGAATTTAACAATGTTGTCTGCGAGATTTCTGTTAATTATAAATCCTACATCACTAACCCTTTCATTTTGCTTTTCTCTGTAGTAAAATAGATGGTTGCTGTCTTCGAACTGAATTACTTTTTCTTCTTTTCCATGGATCTCATTCAAACCTACAATATGCCAACTAATGTTTTCCAGTTCAGTCATTATATTATCAAGTTTGTAATCCTCTGCAAGGCTTCTTGCACTGAATGCATAGATCTTCATGGATTTCAGTTTGTTTAATATCCCAGTGTCTAACTTGCCAATACAGTTGCTACTCACTTTCGGTGGCACATTGCCCGTAACCACAGGAGGCAGTGCAGGTGGACCTTCAGTAGACGATGATCCAACAGGAACGCCCGTCATATCATTTGCAATAGAACTCATGGCTGGGAAGATTGTGGCAAATAATCTCACCTCCCTGCCACATAGTTTCTGGTGAGATGTAATTTTTGTGCCACCTTATATATTATACTTGCTGGAGCCATATACTATCTACAGGGGAGGGGGGGCCCCATGGTCCGCACCACCTAAGATGATACCTCATATTTCTACAAGGCCTTCCCCTATCTGCCGTCGGGGACGCGCCAGGCAGCAGTGGGATCCTGGCCCTGGATATACATATACATGTTATGCTACGTATTTGAGGGCTAACGTCTTGTTCTTCAGATGCGTATGAGAGAGGTGGTGTGTTTTACCTGTCGCATTTCTGAGGGTCAACCCCCGCTCCCTCGAATACGCAGACTTACAGCGGGTTCTTCTTCAAGACCGGGTCGGCATTTCTAGGGAAAGGATGGGACACAAAAACAAAGCAGTAACCATTCACAAACCTATATTCAAAGTTCAGTTCCAGAGACAAATAAAATATGCACCTTTACATAGATTCTGGGTTGGCCAGAGACGGGCAGGTGGTAGATTTTATTAAAGAACAATCTGTCTCTCTACTGGCCATAGGAAAGTAGGGTAATATGAACAAAGTATTCACGGCACTTCTGTTACACTGGTATCTCTAGCACAGGAAATACAATTCTTATATTTACTAACAGTCGTATAGCACTGGACGGCACTGAGACACTTATTACAAACACATACAGATACAATACATCATGTGTGCTGGTATATCATGATCAGAGCGTGCACACTCTTTCACACAGGTAAGGGAGGGGGAACTGAAGTATTTCGGTACACCAGGGAGACACTCGTACGTGAGATAGATAGACGTGAGATGTGCCAATACACGGGGGGGGGGGAAACGTATACAGTGCAAGGGAGGGCACTCGTGTTAAAATGAATTAGGTTCCACTAGAGCACTTCACTTATTCGTCACACTGGGGAGGGAATACTACTTAACATTTACAAAGAAGCACGCGGTGTTCTGTATGTCATGCACCTTCACTCAGGATCACTTAAGCTCGTCCAGTCATACACTGAGTTAATACACTGTAAGAGATACGTGTTACATTCACGGCCTAGCGATTTACGCTGGTTCAGGAGTTGCACACTATTTAGGCCCTTTGTAAAACACTGGTGGGCCGACTCCCGATACCTCAGTCTGGAGGAGTGAGGCTGAGGCTAGCCCTTTGAGGAAGCCCGGCACAGGGATGTGGGGCTAGGGGCTGGGGCCGGAGAGGGCCAGAGGGCGGCCTGGTGTTGGCTCTGGGAGGTGCTGGATGGGGTCCTGCCATCAGGCAGGTCACGCCCTGGAGTCCTGGCTAGGCCCCTGTGAGTCTGGGGGCCCAAGATACTGGGCTCTGGGGCCACCGGAGGAGCGGGGCTGCGGCAACTGCGGGAGGGCGGCGTCACCATCAGGGCCACCTCCCAGCAACCTTGGACTGGGGGCGTCACCATCAGGACTCGACACCGGGGACTCTGCTTACTGGACCTCTGCCTCGGCTGCTATGGCTACTGCCCTCGTGAGAGGGGCTGGAGGGAGCCAAGGCCCTGAGTAGGGCCTTGCCACAGCTTCAAGAAAGGGTCTCCCCTGGACACACTACCTGGAGGAGAGGGAATCCTTCCTGCCAGGCCACAGGAAACAAGGTGGGCTAGGCAAGGGACTTCTCCTCCGGGAGCTATCTTGGGAGCAGAGGATGAGGAGCAGACGATTGCCTGTTCTGCCTCCCCCGTGCCTGTAACACTGCATGGTGGTTCCTCTGTCCCGTTGGACCCCAGGTAAAACGCGAGTCGAGGCTCACTCTACCCTGTCACTACAAAGGGGGAAAAGAGTCTCCTGTAGGAGGGGAGCGGACGATGGCCTGCTCTGTCCCATGCTCGACACGGCTAGTGGTCTATATCGCGGTTCCTACAGGAAATGGCAGCAGAGGGACAGACGATGGCCGGTCCTACCTCGGACCCAACATGGCTAGTGGCCAGTGCCATGATGCTGCAAAAGATAGTTGCTGAAGGACGGACGATGGCCTGTTCAGCCTCAGACCCAGTATGGCTAGTGGCCTATACCGCTGTGCTACTCTGGGGGGAGACTGCAGGAGAGGAGCGGACAATGGCCTAATCTTCCTCGTCCCTTACCTGGTGCAGTGTCGGCTGGGAGCAAGAGGGGCGCCGGGGATTTGGACAGGTGAGCC
>JAGKTI010026885.1:0-13436 GCA_018397915.1 Birgus latro | reverse complement strand
CTCTGACATATGGAAGTGAAGCTTGGACCCTGTTGGAAGGACAGAAGTCAAGAGTGAGAGCAGTGGAAATGAGTTATTTGAGAGGAGCATGTGGAGTCACATGGAGAGACAGACTAACAAATGAGGAAGTGAAGGAGCGTTGTGGTGTGGCTGAGGACGTGATGGGAAGCGTTAGGAGAAACACGTTAAGGTGGTTTGGGCATGTGGAGAGTGAAAGATTGACGAGGAGAGTGTATGTGAGTGAGGTGGAGGGGGCGAGAGGGAGGGGGAGGCCGAGGATGAGATGGAGGGATGGTGTGGAGAGGTATATGAGAGAGGGGGGTGTGAGTTGGGAGCGTGGTAGTGAAATGGCAGGGGACAGAGTGACATGGAGGCAATTTGTTTGTGGCCACCCCGTTCGGGATTGAGGCGTCTGGCAATAGATAGATAGATATACTGTACATGCCTTCACTAAGGTTGAAATTCTCGTATTTTGGGATACACATGCCTTCAGTGTGGGTGTTTTACCTATAAATTATCACAGTTTCTTGCCAATAAACTAGCCCCTGTAGTAGGTACAGTATCCTCAGCACACATAAAGAACTCCTCGGATTTTATAGAAAATTAAATCACTGGACTTTTTCTTCGGTAAAATGGTTAGCTTCGATGTTGATTCATTGTTTACCAAAGTTCTCATTAATGATGTTTTGGAATTTCTAGCAAAAAAATTGCCGAAATGTGACTTTGACTTGGGTATGCCAGCTGACTGTTTCATAGAACTCGTAAAACTGTGTGTGACATTGAATGCTTTCTCGTTCAACAACAACTTCTACATGCAACGTTTTGGTATGGGTATGGGTTCTCCATTGTCACCCATTTTAAGCAATTTATATATGGAGTATTTTGAAATGGAACTACTGCCAGAGTTTATCCCCCTCAACTCATTTGGTTTTGTTATATTGATGACATATTTTCATTTTGGCCTTCAGCACTTGATAATTTTGCTGAGTTTTTCTCACACCTAAATAATCTTGCTCCCTCCATTAAATTTAAAGTTGAGTGTGAGAATGAGGGTGTTCTTCCTTTTCTTGATGTACTAGTGATGAAGAAAAATCATTCACTTAGCTTTAAGGTGTACAGGAAACCAACCAGTTGTAACTTGTTCATTCATTACTTTTCGTGTCACCAGTCTGCCACAAAATTATCTGTCATCTCATCAATGTTCCTTAGAGCCCTTAGAATTTGCAGTCCAGAACACACACAAGAAGAAGAAAATCTCATTTGGGAAATCTTCCAAAACTTAAGGTATCCCCAATGGTTCATTAAAAAAGCATACCTTAAAGCTAGGCAATCTTTCTACATACCTAAAAACCCCTCCACAGGAAAGGAACGCTTCCTCACTTTGCCTTACGTTGCAGACTTGAATATGTTAAAGTTAACAGGTTACTGCAGTGATGTAAATATAGCATTTAGGTATACTTCCACCATCAGATCAATGTTAGGCAAGAATAAATGTACAACCTACTCAGAAGCAGGCATATATAAAATTCCTTGCAAAGACTGTGAACTAGTTTACATAGGAGAAACAGGTTGAAGTTTGGAAACACGGATTAAGTAACATGAGTATGCCATAAAAACATGTAATTTAAACAATGCATTATTTAATCATGTTTGTGAAGCCAGCCACAGAATTGACTGGCAAGGTAATCATCTACTGTATAAAAGTCAAGACTTTCGGAAACGAAAGATTATTGAAGGCTTGTGTATCCAAAAGTACGAGAAATTCAACCTTAGTGAAGGCATGTACAAGCTAGATCCTATAATGAGGTCCCTGGTGGAAATGTCCCTTCCTGCACCGACACAGGTGAGGCCAGACAGGAATTACACCTGACCTGTCTGGTGGTGTCCCCCCCCTTTCACCCTTGGGAAATCCCCGCTTACAATCCACCCCATCCCACCTCACCTTTACCCCTCCCTTCCACACACACACGCATAAAATGGAGCCCTTGTACTGTCAAAATGTCATTCTCTCTCTCCATCTTGACCACTGAAGATGGTGGCAGTGTCCACCAAAACTGTTTGGTACATATATTCTTTGTCTTCAAGTGTAGGTTTTATTTTCTGTCTTTGATTATCACGCAAGAGTGATTCATCCAGCCAAGTGTAGTCAGATTGGAAAGGTAATTTTGACAACCAAGGAGACTCATTGCTTAACTCGGGCTAAAATTCCATGCAGAAATCACGATCCCAAACCTTTTAGCAGTTAATGGCCAAGTGTAGTCAGATTGTGAGTTAATTTGACTAGTAACCAAGGGTACTCATTCCCTGACTAAGGCTCACACTCCATACAGAGACTGTGTAAAGATCCCTAATTCCTTTTCAGTTAGCTGATGGCCAAGTGTAGTCAGATTCAGATGGTAATTTTGGCTAGTGGACTCATTCCATACTGATGACTGTGGAAAGGATATCTGCCTATAGCATTAGCTTGTTCTGCCACTGAACTGTGTGAGAGGGAATGCATAAGGAAAAATGTCCGCCAAGTAGAAGGTAGAAGTAGTAGTGTTATCTATTGTATAACTCTCTACTCTGAGTGTCAATAATTTGTACTATATTTGTACAATCATTGCAGTGGTACTGTGGCGGCACGGGGTTCCTGTGGGTGTGGATGGAGTATCGATAGCCTGGTGCTCTGTGGCGGCGCGGGGTTCCTGTGGGTGTGGATGGAGTATCGATAGCCTGGTTCCAGAGAGATGGCAACCTGATTCCATTGCAAGAGGAGTGATGGGAGACTGCCTGGAGGACTTGAAGCAGCAGTGGAGCCTTGACTGTGTGGATAGTGGTGTATGTCTGTTATTGCAAGTATAGTACTGTCTCCTGTCTCCTATCTCCTGTCTCTTTCCTGTCTCCCGTCTCTTTCCTGTCTCTTGTCTTTCTCTGCTCTCTCTTCTGTATTGTCTCTTGTGTGTCTGTCTTGTCTCCTGTCACTCCTGTCTGTCTGTTAGTGTAGGCAAGTAATTATGGAGGGCTGAATTGAGCAAGGACACTCATTCCTACACTGTAGCCAAGGATGAGATGGAGGGACGGAGTGGAGAGATGGGAGGGGGTGTAAGTTGGAGGGATGGAGTGAAGATATGAGTAGATATGGGAGGGAAGGATGTGAGTATATGGTAGAGGGGAGTGTGCATTGGAGGGATGAGAGAGGGGGTGTGAGCTGGAGGGGTGAGCTGGAGGGAGGGCAACTAAATGGCAGAGGACAGGGCAGTGTGGAGGAAATTTGTGGCCACACCTTACAGGATTAAGGTGTCTGGCAGTAGATAGAATAGATAATTAACTGGCTTTCCTGTTGATGTGGCAGTAGTAATGTCCAGTGAAAAGGCCTGGTAACCAAGGACACTCATTACTACCTCCATAACTGTAAAATTAATGAAACTGCAGTCACTTAAGTACTAATGTTGTGAGAATAGACCAGTTCCATCAGGTGAAGGACAGACTGCAGTATAGCTAAGTGGTAAGATTATTTTCATGGTTAAGTAATTGAGATGAGGCACCAATTTTAGCCTTAAATTGGTATAGATTTTTGTCCTTTTGTAGTTTGATACAGCTTAATGCCAGATTGACATTACCTTGCCTATACACCTTTGCCCTAGGCCTTCTTAAATAGCATAATTAACAAGTCATTTAGATACAGATGTTGGAGGAAGTTAACAGATTATACAGTAGACTGTGCCAGAAAGATTAGGGAATAGATGATACCTTATGTCCTAACAGATGTGTCTAGTGTGGGTGAAGGCAGTGGTAAAGTATGTCAACACAGGTGATTGTATACATTTAATGTCCATTGCACTGGGCATGTGGAGGGAATGGAGGATGCTAACTGGGTGCAGAGGGAGAGAGGTGTGAATGTTGAGGGTAGAGTTGAGAGGAAGGGGTGATTGAGATGGTTTGGCAGTAAGGATCTGACTGGAATGTATTGGTGTTGTGATGAGGAGGGGTAGATTGAGAGGGTTTGGCAGTAAGAATCTGACTGGAATGTATTGGTGTTGTGATGAGGAGGGGTAGATTGAGATGGTTTGGGAGGAAGGATGGGACTGGAGTGTATTGGTGTTGTGATGAGGAGGGGTAGATTGAGATGGTTTGGGAGGAAGGATGGGACTGGAGTGTATTGGTGCTGTGATGAGGAGGGGTAGATTGAGTTATAAATTTAAGTGCATCCTGTATTATTTGTGCCCTTGCTTCCTGCCCTTCCTCACCCCATCATTAGGCGGAAAAGATCGGATGAAGGAAAATGAAGATTGTTCCTAGATAGTTCACTGTTTGCATTTGCTTAACTTGAATAGGGAAGCAACATTATACTGTATAGGAAGAAATGCATTGGTTACCGGGCAGATATGGGTGTTAACATATTTCACTGAGAAATTTATTTACTAGAGTAGAGCCCTTAACTTAGTTGTGGGGTCAAGGTATCTGCTTTTTAATCTGGGGGACTTGAGGCTGAAATTGCCCTTCTGCAGCCCACCATTCTCCTTTTGAGAGAGAGGTACTGGTACACAGCTGTATCAGATGGTTTGATACAGCCTTCAGTTATGTCCTTCAGCACAAGAGTTAACTAGTGTTACTGTTTACTGTTGTTGTAGTTTAAGGGTTGAATTGTAAAGGATATTTGCACTTCAGGGCAGTTGGACGAGGGCAGCTTGATAGCAGAGGAGGCCGCCCCTGCTGTTACGTTGTGTGGTGGTAGACATTCTCCACCACCACCACCACCACCACCTGTGCTGTAGGGGAGCAACTTGGCTGGATACTAAAAAGATGAGCACCTTTAACAATGTTATACTTACCCACTTAGGTGCCCAGCTGTTGAAATAACCATTGATGGACCCAGTGGAGTGTTTGGTACATCTTGTATAGTTTTCTGTAATTCTTGCCATGGTACTGGCTTTTACTAATTGCCAGTTGGTTGCAAAACTTGCCTCAAAAAGTGTTACTTAAATTGCACAAAACCTGTGCTTAAATATGAGCAAGCTAAAGGTGCAAATTATCATGCAGAATGTTGTTAAAAACTCACTTTGCTAATTGGAATTACCTGCAGTAGGTGTGTACCAGTTAATTGGCAGTTCTAACAACCACATCCCAGGAAGTGATCCTTGCCACCACTTGGGCCTTAGGTTTCATTCTTAACTTTTCCATATAGTTTTACTAGTGCTTGGAGGCTAACTGAAGAACATATCCCCAGAGCTGGATAAAACCATTGGGTGTGGGCAGGAGTGAATTAACACAACAGGAAGCTGCCTTACATTCTGCTGTAACGATTTATTTTAGGGGTTAAACCTAAGTCAGTTGGAGACACCTGCATTCAAAAGGAAGCTCCCTAACACCTCTTCCTTAGCTATTTATTTAGGGAAATCAGCCATGTCTTATATGCAGATTTTTGCATTTCCAAGTTCCATTGGTACTTGTTCTCTCAAATGCCTTGATTTTATTTTTGATGGAGAACGACAGTTGGGTGCGGAAGGTGATAAATGGCAGTGTAGGGTTGTGAGAGGCAGACTGAAAAAGACCTGGGGTGAGGTCATGGGGTGTGACCTCAGGGATAAAGGACTGAATAGGGAGGCTGCCAGAGATTGAGCAGTGTGGAGAGCTGCCATTAGGTTACGAAGGCCGACGCATTCAGGCACGTTGGAGCNTTTTTTTTTTTTTTTTTTTTTTATGTGTCCGACTCTGGGCATAGGCTTCACAGCCTGCTATCAAGGCCCAGTCGTCCTCCTACAATCTACATGTCACCACTTCGGCGCTTAACACCCACCGTCCATATTGAATACATGCTAGGGCTGTCTCATACAGGACTGGTGTATTGGTATTAGCGGGGTCATTTTTACGACATGTCGGCGGGTCTTCTGGTAGATCAGTAAAGCCTGATTTAATGAAATTCAAATCCTTAAATTGTTCCCTGCACCAGCGAGGATTCGAACCTGGGTCCCACGAGACCGCAAGCCAACTCTCTACCGATCGAGCTACCGCCTAACTTGGAGACACCTACATTCAAAAGGAAGCTCCCTAACACCTCTTCCTTAGCTATTTATTTAGGGAAATCAGCCATGTCTTATATGCAGATTTTTGCATTTCCAAGTTCCATTGGTACTTGTTCTCTCAAATGCCTTGATTTTATTTTTGATGGAGAACGACAGTTGGGTGCGGAAGGTGATAAACGGCAGTGTAGGGTTGTGAGAGGCAGACTGAAAAAGACCTGGGGTGTCATGGGGTGTGACCTCAGGGATAAAGGACTGAATAGGGAGGCTGCCAGAGATTGAGCAGTGTGGAGAGCTGCCATTAGGTTACGAAGGCCGACGCATTCAGGCACGTTGCAGCCTTTATAAACAATATGATAGCAGTATTTCCAGATTCTGTTAATCCTGTACTTTTTGAACTGGAAGATATTGCCTTATTAACCCCATCAGAGCTGTAAGTCCTCCCTGAGTTGTAAAATGCCTGGTGGTGGCAAGAATAAAAACAAAATGAATCACTAAGGAAGAGGTGCTAGGGAAGTTAGGGAGGTTGAATTAATCTATGACTGTTTTTCCATCAGCCAGGGACTGTGTCCCTTTAACCATTGACTAAATAGTGGTGTCCTACTGCCAGTGACTTACCCTGGGGATGGGGGGACTGGACACTTGGCCAGTATCCCTGCTTGTCATAAGGGACAACTAAGAGGAACCTTTTTGTCTAATCTTTCCCTCAATACTGTCCTCTCCTCTACTCCCCCACTTCTTCTTATTTCCTTAATTCTTTTGGCCTTTAGTTCCCCCCTACTCCTCTCAGGCTGGACACTGGTATTATGACATGGACAATTTAAGGACCTGCCATTAACACGGCCCCATCCTGCCTTCCTCCTTGTGCTGTAACACCAGACTGTTTCATCCCCAAGCGTCTTCATGGCCAAAGCTGCTTCCGTGCCAGTCTTGGTGCCATGTAGCCAGTGTGACTTGGTGCTGGTTCACTATTCCTTCTTGCCGCCAGTGATAAGCTCGTAAATGCAGTGGTCAGGCGTACTTCACTGAATCATTATTGACTGTTCATTTCTTGTTCGGGAAGAATTTTTAAACTTCTAGCTTACTCATGTTATGCAACTTTTGAAATAGTCTCCAGAATTACTTCAATAGATATAGATGGTTGGATAGATAGATATAGATGGATAAAAAAGCAGGCAGGGAGTGTGATGAATTATCTTTGGTGTATTAGCAGTGGTGACAGTTTTTACTGTCTTGAAAAATGTTAAGGTGCTGTTGGCTGATGTTTATAATCTGTTAGGCTGATGTTGCTACTGTATTTACTGTAGATGCCTGGTGGTCCAGTGGGTTTAGGTGGATGTTCTGTGAAATATTACTGGGTCTGTTCACGTGTGGCAAAGCCAGCAGGTCTTGGAGTGGAACTTTTTCTCTCTTCAAGGAAAGTTTAAATATCTGCTCTTGGAGAGCTGAGAGTGATTTTCTTATGAAATACAAAGCTGCTCAGCCTGAAATTGTGTTGATGTATCATGTCAGGTGTTGCCTAAGCTGATTATTGGGTGCATTTTAAGTTGACTTTAGAGAGGCAGTGTGGCAACTTAGGAAATACAAAGTTGTTCAGCTTGAAATGTTGATTAGATATGTCAGCTGTTGCATCAGCTGATTATTAAGCAGTTATCAATTTTGGCCGTAAGGAGCCACTGTAATAAACGTTTCACATTGAGTTTCAGAGAAATTTACACCTTGGCAGCAGGTGTGTGCAGATAGTGTCTTTTTGTTTAGGTACAGAATTTATGCTTGTGGTGTTGAGTGTAGATAATGCAGTTGGCTGCTGTTTGAAGGGTAGTTGTGATAGTGTGGTAGATTAGGTAAGTGTAGATCAGGTTTGGGTTGTGGGTGCCTCAGTAAGCCCAGCTTAGTATTTCAGTGTTTTGTAGGGGTTCAGTTCTTTCAGATGTAAACACAGCAGCTAATGTGTTCTTGTATTTGCAGGAAACGTGACATCTGACAAGATTTATGAAGATACAAGATAAGATCAAGCTGTGTGTGTAAATGCATTGTAGAAGATTGGTAAAGTGTTAAAACTCCATCTCTCTCCTTTTGCTTTAACTTGGCCTAAAAATACCTTTGCTAGTCATGAAGAAGGGTTGTGGAAAGGTGTTTAATGACCAAAAATTAAAGTAATTTAATCCTAAGTGTTTAGCTATACTGGATTAGATAAACTTAGTGATTCTAGTCATCAGTTGCTGTGTAAAGGTTGTAGAGCCAATGCTGCTTTTGTTTTTGCTACTGAACCAAGTGAATTAAGCTGTCAGAGGAAAACCCTGGGTCAAGTTAAAGTGAAAGAACTGTAGTTGTCTGTACAGAAAGTCCTCATTTATGCCAGGCTTATATGAAGAAGTGGTGTATTTTGTGCCCAGGCATATCTCAACATGAACATGGTGGCTGAATTGGCCCTTATCCTGTAGTGCTCCATTTTCCTTTGTGGGACGATAGGGAGGTATAAGACTAGTAATCAAGGAGACTCCTGTACATCACCATCCTTGGAGGATAAGAGAGGGAGTTGAGGGATGTTTTGTTTAATGGGATTGTGAAATGAAGGACCAGTTACTGCTGCTACCACAGGCAATCAACAACCCCTTTCAGGGCCACCCCACAAAGTGAACCAGTGTTCCCTTATGATTAACAGTGTCCTGCAGCAGCGTGGTGTGGCCAAGAGAAATAGAAATGACAGGAAGGAAAGGCAGAAGTAGGGAGAGAGGAAAACACATCGATGAGTTGAAGGTGTAGGCAGTACCACAGTGCAACCTCGATAATTCAAACCTCAAGTTGGAATACCATAGTTTATGAATTCTGTAATAATTATTTCCCAGTGTTAGCTCACCAGTGCCCCCAGACACTAGCCTATAAATTGCCAGCTACACTTACTGGATACTAATGCCCTGGGTCGGTATTTATCACAGTCCTTATGATTTTTCACTACCAAGCACTCACATCTCCCAAATCACTCTCAGTTGTAAAGACTTCCTAGGAGTTATTTACCAATGCTTTCAGAGAATCTCTCAACTGTGATTATGAATACTTCTAGGACTTGCTTGTGAGTGTGAAGACGTGCTACACTTAACGAAAATGGGCAACCTGTAGGTCGTAAAATAATCTTGTTTGACGGTTATTTACTACAAATATTGGACTATAAATTCAACTAAGAGTATTGATAAGTGAATCTTGACTTTATGTCGATTTTCCCAGATTTAATGATACTTGTACTCCAGTATACAATTATTATTAGCAACAACATACCGTTTGTCTGAATGCTTCATGTTTATGTACTCACACACAAAATAAACAGTGATTATCACCGCAAAGGCATACATCAGTTCAGTGTGAGATGGATATGCAGCAGTCTTCCCAGCATCACCCACTTGTTCCTTCTTATTGTTGCTGTATTATTTTAACATTCTTACACGAATCATTTAAACTCGAAACGCCGTACTTCACTCTTTTCCGATCATTGTCTGGCATAACTTAACCAGCCAAGCAAATAGCAGGCATTGTACTGAAAAAATGGCCCATAGGAGTAAGCATTGAGCTGTACCGTGTCCAGTACTTCTAACAGTATGTAGAAGACGTATCAGATGTGTTCTTAATGCTATGTGATCCGATATTTTAGTCACATCCAACCAATGATTCCTTCCAACCTGTTTAGGAATACTTGTACCTCAGTGTTAGAGGTTTAGAAAGTGATGCAAAAGATGAATACCAGTACATCCATAAATCATACTTAATTTAAAAAAGATTTATGAGGAAAGTAAACATCATGTAATGTTATTTATTGTATTCTATATTATCGTAGAATTTACGAGGAAAGTAAACATCATGTAAGGTTATTTATTGTATTCTATATTATCGTAGAATTTACTAAAATGGAGGAACTGGAGTGAATGTACTACATTATACAAAAGCTTAATGAAAACAGTGCTAATAAAAAATATTGAAACTTTGAGTGATGAAAGCTTTTCAATTACAACAGTGTTCTGCACTGTGTTCAAAATTGCCTTAGATTTAACAGTAATGGAGGAACTGTGAGCCAAAAGAAATGCATTAAAGAAAAACAATATGAATTTACTGGCAGCTCATGTCTCTACGAGGGCGAAAATTCCGTGGACGACGGATTCGTTGTTGTTACAGTCGATCGGCCATCTTGCCTCTCTAGCACATGTGAAAACTCCCAAGTCCTTGTGACAGCTACCCACTACTCACAACTGGGACCCCGAGATGTGAATATTTACAACGCTTGAGACATGATAAATAGCTCTTAGGAGTTTTCACAAGTTTATGAACAATGACAAGACTTATGGTCATAAGGAATTAGGAGCATTGATAAATACCGGCCCTGATCACCTTAGTACAAAGTGTCTGGTTGTTCATTAAAAATATCCTTTCCTCCTTGTGGTTAAGAAGCTGTGTTCTTTGATTCAGTTGTATCATATTCAGATTTCACTGCAATTGTGGCTTCAAAAAGGTGTGCTGGCTTTACTGATTTGTGCATTGCTGTGAAAAGAAGTATTCAGTATAACATTGCAGCAGAAGTACACAGTATGTATATGTGTTGAGACTGTGTTGGAAATGACCATGTATGACCTAAAACATTGAAAGTACTCAGTTGTGTACTGGCTGACACCAGAGTAAATAAGTCATTGCAGGTGTTGTCAAAGATAGTGGTGGTGTTAAACCTGACAGTATATCACATTACAAAGCAGTGTGATAAGAGTGTTCTTTGTCAGGTGAAATTATGGCAAATATTCCTTTATCCCACACCACCACGGAACACCGCTTGTCACACGTCAACTAATTTACTCCCCTTTGACATAATCCTCATTTTTGGCAGGCAGCAGTCTTGGTATAATTCTTAGACTGTTTGCATCACTCTTAAATCCCTTTTGACGTAAGCCTTATTGTTGGCAGGCAGCAGTCTTGGTATAATTCTTAGACTGTTTGCATCACTGTTAAATCACTGTGCAATCTATTTGAGTAGATATAAACCTCCATCTCTTTCCATGCACAGGTTACGCACGTATTGCATTACTGTTTGAAATTTCGATGTTTCTGTGAGATTACATTAATACATTGCTGTAAGTGTATATTATAAAATAAATCATAAAATTAACTAAGCATTGCAATGCACAACACATGAAAAGTGTAGCATCACACCACACTGGTCAGGCTGTAATATAAACAATCGGCTGATCACCGCCACGCAACACAAGATGGTGGGCTATATGTCTAGAGCCAGACATCATAATCCTGTAAGGGGTGGCTGTTTGACTTTGTTTTATGGGGAGGACCACTAACCCTCCACCAACCCACTGGGTGACGTAGGAAACACGTATGGTTGGTTATATGGTTACTACCCAGCGTTGTAAATGGTTTCCTGGTTTACAGGAAACTATTAGGCTTGTCACTCATGTAAAGCCACCTGAAAAGGAAAGAAGATTAATAAAAAGGACAACTAGGAAGAGAGGAGGACAGACACAGAAAAGAATGATAAAGGTGAAGGAAGAAGTGGCAGCACTACAAGTGAGTTGCTGAAAGATGCAAATATTCCTGTACAGTACTGTAGTTTGTACAAAAATAAATGATTATTACTTACTGGTGGATGTTAAGTAGGACAACAAGTGTACAGTGTTGTAGAACAAGGGGACATACACATGATGAGGAAAGGGAAATGGTCAAGTAACATACTTCATAGTTTGTACTGATTATTGTACTGAATGATTACCTTGAGTTGGATAAATGGTAGTGTTAACATTGGAAAATAGGATGCCTGAAGCCAGCTAGTTAGCCCAGACTACAATGCTTGTGACAAAAGCATGTCTAAACCATGACTCAGAATTGACAGCCACAGAAATGCTTTATTAAAAGTTCAAATACGTTGGACACGAGCACTTTGAATTTTAGAGGTTGCACTGTATATCAGGTGAGTAGATGATCACAATAGCCTACCACCTGCAGGACCAGTAACCAAGGAGATGCCTGATAGCAGGTCTATTGTTATACCACATTGGTATGACTGGTAGCCCTAACCAAGGACACTGTGCCACCTCTTTAAGGCAGCCTTCTCCGTTGTTTAATAAATTTCATCACCCTCATTAAGAAATTGCCTGCTTTTGGGGAAATTTATTAAAAAAAAAAAAGTCTTATTTTCTTAACTTTTCAATGACTTAGGCAGAAAATTGAGGTCCATTTTAGGCCACTCACACGCTAGACCAAACAAAGGCAGCTGAACCAGTAGGTGCGCCAAGTGATGATTTAGCCAAAAATCCAGAAATCGAAGAAAAATGACTTAGCCAGTTTCTTTACGAGGGTGACGATTTAATTGTTATAGCGTGTTTTCAAATGTGACAGATCCCTATTCCCTTTTGTCTCAGTTGATGGCAGTGTGTAGTTAGATTGGAGGGTTGATGTGACTAGTAACCAAGAGTGATGGGTGGGGCTGGTGGCAGTACTGTCAGAGCAGAGGGAGTGTGGCCATGTGTGGTTTACCAACTGGGATGTGGGAAGTAATTACATCTTGTTCAGTGTTTGGTACGAGGGTGCATGAGATGCAGTGGTGTTAGAGGTAGGCTGTGGAAAATACTGATATGGTGTGTGCAGTGTGTGGGGGACAGCATGTAGAGATTCAGGCATGAAAGGATTGATCTTGCTGGTGAGTTGAGTGTGTGGAGGACTTTTTTTTTTTTAATGGAGGAAGTTGAGAGAGCTGTTGCCTCCTGAGATTGAGGGGGCTCTCCCTCAGTGCTAAGGTATCTTTGTATGTGGTATGTGTTAGGAGTGTAATGCTGTTTGATAGCAAGACCTGGGTAGTGAAGGATGAGGATGTTCGTAGGCTCAAACATACAGAAATGACAACGATTAGATTTACTCGTTGTGCATCCTTGAATGACAGTCCTTGGGAGGGGTGTTAGGACTGCAATGGAAGAGTTGAGAAGGAGGATGGGACTTGAATGTATTGATGTAGTGATGAGGAGGGGTAGATTGAGATGTTTGAACATGTGGAGAGGATGGAGGGTGAGAGGTGTGATTGTTTAGGATAGAGTTGTGAGAGGCAGACCAAAAAAAGACCTGGGATGAAGCCATAGAGTGAGACCTAAGGGATAAGGGACTAAACTGGGAGACTGCCAGAGATCAAGCAGCATGGAGAGTTGCTATCAGGTGACCAAGGCCGACTCATGCAAGTATATTGAAGCCTTTGCAAGCGGTAGGAAAGTAAACGAAGGCGACTAATTCTTACGTCATAACTAAGGATCAAACAACGGAACCCCCCCTCTTTTTTTTTTAAAGCTTAGTCAGGGTACAAAATTTTCCATTAGCAGTTGTGTGGGGGGAACACTTAGTTTAGGCCAAACCTGTGGCTAAATGAGGGCATCTGTACATGCAGTGTGTGTATTTGTGGATGTG
>JAGKTI010026883.1:0-13436 GCA_018397915.1 Birgus latro | reverse complement strand
GGACAGAGTGACATGAAGGCGATTTGTTTGTGGCCACCCCGTGCGGGACTGAGGCGTCTGGCAATAGATAGATAGATAGATTTTCAAAAAATATTCTGTTGTACATTCTGCTCATTCCCATGACTAGCTCAGTTCACTATAATGCTAAGCAATGCCTTGAAAAGCATCAACTGACAAATGGTAAAGACACATGGCCACCACTAAATTATTCCCATTAGAAATGTAATTTCTAACCCTCTCACTGAAAAATATAAACTGTGTACTTTTATCAAAACTGATGTAAAATTATATCATCAAGCTCAAAGAAACGTACAACAACAAAATTATTAATAATTGTCCTGGTGAACTGGAGGGGTTTAAAATCATACTAGTGATAATGTAAGACAGCTTCGCTTTTCCAGTCCTTAACTGATAGTGCCTCATTAAGAGATGAAAAATGCACACTGTACTAGTTTAGCTACTATTGCGTATGAAACAGAATAACTTAAGGACTGTACTTCACCTGAACTGTACTGGTACAATGACAAATAAATAGCAGACATACTCATATACTTCCAGAAAATTAAAAGATCAGAATATTATCCTCACCTTCATCACTCACTGAATCTAAGCTGGAACTCCCTGCCAGAATGGCAACCAAAGCAGGCAACACATGGAAGGTAGGGAAAGGGTTAGTCAAGGCAACACTGCAATCAACACACACAAAACAATGAGTATAAGGAAAACTATACAAAACACTAATAAAGCCACACATGAAATAACTATGTCATAATACTACTTTTCTTCATATCACCAACTGTATTGCTTCATCTACATCTGGATTTACTAGCTTCTGTTATCATATACAATACTGGTAAGTAAATGTTAACACAGGTATCATGCTATACATAACATCAACTCACCTTTCTCTGCTCTTGGTATATGATCTGTGTTGTGGGTATTCTCTGCTTCAAGTGACCGAGGGCGGGGCAAGGACTCAGAGGCGGAGAGAGAGTGCTGGTATGATGATGCACCATCAGATAATGACCTGTGGAGGATAAGCAGTCATCTATGTACATGCACCGTTATACTTACATAAACTTCTTCCCTCCTTTACCCATCTCTTTTCTCCTTTAATCCCTTGACTTATATTATGCCTTTCACGTTATATTCTTAATTATCTTCAACTTAAGACAGACTTCATGCAGAAGGGGTTGAATATAGTTGCAATGAGCCTTGCACTACTATAGGAATCATCATAAGCTATATAATATCATCTGATTGCAGCAAGAACAAACTACTGTATATATATATATGTCATCAAACTGAAAGCATTAACTCCACTGGTGTGATGATTTTTATAAAGAAGTGGCATGATACTGCTTGCAACCATCACCAAAAAACTGTTAGTGATGGGTGGTGGTGACCATCATCCACTCACTTGATGCAGTCCTACCTACTTCTTCCTTAGATGACTACTCTAAGTGATAAGCCTAAAGGTCTCCTGTAACTCAGGAAACTATTTACAGTACCAGGTGGTAACCATGTATCCAAATAATGGGATGATGCTGAGCCTGCTATGGTGACCCTGTTAACTGGGTGGAGAAACCCAATGCAGTGCACATCCAGAAACCAAACCTCAACACTCTTCCCCATGCCTCACTGTGGCGGGGTACTGTCCACTGCAAGGAAACATCAATTCACTGCATGAGATGGCCTTGTAGGGACAACCGATTGCCTGCAGTTGATGGGTTTGCTCAGCCAGAAAGACTGAGGTTACTACTACTACTACTACTACTACTATCTAAAACTGTAAGGTAGGAGGGGGTCCTTTGGACTTAAGGAGTGATGTATTCACTGCTGATGAGGCCCTGTCTTTGGGGCCCCTTAAAAGAGCTTATGGGATAACTACTCATTTTTCTGGCCACTCTGTAGACCATGAGCATCACAAAATGCATTATGGGCATGGTGCTACAGAGTGTCTCTACCATGAAGGAGGAGAAATACTGAACTGTCACGTTCTAGTCTTTCCCAGATCATCAATGTGGTGCACTGACTTTCCCCAAACCTCAGACACTGCTCATTAGAGATACAGAAACAATTTTCTCTTTCACTTCTTAGTTATCACCTTCAAGTAATTCCTATCTCTGGCTTCTTTTCATTACTGCAAGTAAAACTTAACTCTGGGAGGGCTGATAATGGATACAGCTACAGCTACCTCTTCCTGGAAGTTCTGTGACAAATCCATATAAGAAAAGAATGAGGCTGGTTTTAGTAAGCTGTGACAAAACTTGTGTTTTCAATTATTAAAAGTTTACAGAAGTTATCAGTATTACATAAATGAACACCAAAGGTATCAGGCACTGGTGTAATAAAAAGATCTATAAATCCTGCAAACTTGAGGTCAACTATTTTGGCACCTATGGGAAGGCATAGGCACTACATGATATAATGTAAAACCACATATATTAATCACAACAAATATTATTTTACACATTGTTTTAGCTCAAATACTGTACTGCAAGATCCCCTATTAAAAGCACACAATGCACAGCTCAAGCTCTCAGCCATTTTTTAAGTTTAATGCAGTGAAAATACCCATAAACAGACAATCATGCAGGATGTGGGGAAGCAAAGGTTTACGAACAAGGTGAGCGAATGTAAGCTGTTGAGTGGAGGAAGTTTCCCCTCAACTAAATAAACTAGCCTGGTATTAACCATGAATGAATCACAGAATTCAAAGGTATCCTCAATCATCAAAATGGTTCACAATTAATATAGCTTTATAGAAACCTGGTATATCTCAGTGTAGAATACCTTTGTAAATTACTACCAACACAGCAGTATCAATACTGTAGTAAACAAAATCACACAGAAATTTTTCAGTAGACAAGAACATACAGTAGTGATTACACACAGTGACATCCAGATACACAAAACTGCTGATTTATACTGTAATCTGATACAGTATATGGTGACTTGATATACAGTAATATTTACTTGAAGTACAGTACAGTAAAGCTGTCAGTCCATTTAACTACTGGAATGCCACACTATCCAAATGATCATTATTTCCAATTCCAATTTCCCATGATTGAAAATGATTAGCAGATCCAGAAGAATGTTCTCAAGAGAAATGAATTAGACAATAAAAGAAGCTCTATGTGCAATTTTCAATTCTCCTCTTACTACACATGGTTATATGTGGAGAGGTCCACAGCATGGCTCATTGATCTCTTGAAACTGAATATGAATTAAAAACAAGAAGTCCCACTGTCATTCTCTCTGTCCCCCTCCTGTGCTGTAAGAGCTAGGAGACTGCTTGTAAAACAAGGCTGGGAAGTGGGGTTACCAAATCTGTACATCAATTCAAGGAGGACAAGTTTCCAGTCTCTGTCCTCCCTTCCCTTTAACTTAACTCTTACATCATGCACAAAATACACAGAGTAGTTAGTATGCCTTTCTCTTTGCACCAGGAAAAACTAATACACAGTTCAAGTAAAATTCTACCATTCTAAATTCTATCTACCAATTTATCTACAGCCAGATGCCTTAATCCCACAAGGGGTGTCCATGAACAAAATGCCTCCATGTCATTCTGTCCACTGTCATCAAGATACCCTACCTCCATCTCACACCTTCATCACTCATAAATCTCACCACCTCATCCTCAGTCCCCCTCTCCTCCTCCACCTCACTCATATATCCTACATTTTCCTAGTCCATTTCTCACTCTCCATTCTCTCCATAAGGGCAAACTATCTTGGAGTGCTTCTCATACTTCCAGCACATCCACATCATCACAACACTCTCAAAATTTCTCAACTGACTGCTTTAGCTTTTGTTTCTCCATGTAACCTGACATGCTCCTCTCAGATGACTAACCCATTTCCAATCCTCTCACTCTTGTGTCTTTCTAGCAAAGTTCAAACTTCACTTTCATAAATTAGAGATAACAACAGTGATGTGCAACAGCTTCTTTATATCTATAGGCACCTCCAGACTCCTTATCACTGCCCTCAATGTCCCTGCAACCTTAACTGTCAACTGTACTCTTTCTTGTACTTTGTCATCTAAAACTTCCATTCTTACTCATCACATGATCTAGATATTTAAAGGTGCTCAAGTTCTTCATATTCTGACCAATCAGCCCCACTAGATACACTGTAACTTCCCTCCTCTCGAAAACCATAAGTTTACACTTTGCTCCATTCATTTCATATTTCATTTCTTGCACTTTCTGACTCATTTGCCAAGCCTTGCAACTCCCAATCATTTTCATCTAGCAGACCAGTATCATCAGGAAACAAGAGCATAAGCAGTTTTGAAATTCTACCCTCTCTCACTTGGGACACTTCTATTGTTCTCATAAGTTACTAACTATCACATTCACAATTGGTGATGTCCTGACTCACGCATTACCCTAACAGTTAGGATCCTCTGTATTTTCTTGGAGAAGTCACAGGGAGATTATATTTCAGTTGTGTTTATTAAACTCAGTGATTTCTATCATTAACACATTCTCTGGTGGTCTAGTTGTTAGAACATTTGGAGTGATGGCTGTACCTTATGCACTTGGGTACAAAGCTTCAAGAGGCTGGTGGTGGGTTTTTAAGCATGCAATGCCACCAAGGGTGTAAGCTAGAAATCCATACTTAAGTGCTGGAAACTACTGCACAGTAGCCAAGCCTCAGACTGGAATTTCAAGACTTTTGCAGGCAATGGATGCACTTATGACTTTATCAGATACCATCAGAAAAACTAATTCAGCAAAGGGACACCCCTTGCATGTAAAGGGTTAGTGCAGAAAATGTGTATATGCAAATGATAAATTCCTTTGGCAAATGGAAGCATATGAATACTGTACTGTATTCATCAAAGTATATATGAAACTGGACAGCACAACATGCTTGGTGAGGTCAGGATAAAATGATGGGTTGGACACAATCATGATAATGACCACCATTTTAGTCTTGTTGCCCATGTTCACAAAGGGAAGAGAGATCTATAGAAGCACTTTCGAACCATTATAGAACATACATGAGAGGAGAACACTGACCCAGTCCATCTCCCCATTCCAGTGTTATAGCTTACCAAGATATACTTGCACTACAAGTGAAGAGAATAAGTACTTTTAATTTCAAGATGCTTTTTACTTCCAAATTAACACATTAAATTATGATACATTTTAATTCTAACTAGGATATCAAATGACATTAATTAACCTTTTTTTTCAATCTCATTTCTCTAGAAAAACACAGCATAATAGATATTAAAACTTTTAAGTTGAAATGAGCACAGTGCCACTGTAAAACACAGTATACTGTATATATGGCAGGCACTGAATAACAATGAAACATGACCTGCTGTGCGCAGCTGACAATGTCTTTGTAATTTCAGGCTTTACTGTACACACTGACATGTCACACAAACATCAGTTACAAAATACTGTAGTAATATTACTGTGCAGCTCTAAGGTACCAAGAAAGGCAACATTATTTTGAGCCAGAGTAACAAAATGGCAGGATGCAGGGTGTGGACATAAGAGGCAGAGTGAATACCGTGTGATGGGATAGGGTCGCCGGCCTCCAGACACCATCAGTCCACAATCAGAGTGTGACCTGCGGATGACAGTGCCTAATGCTCACCCACCACCTAATGATCAGTCTCCACAACACCAAGCTACTAACATAACAAATCAAATACTTATACATCAAAGTCTTCACTAGCACACGTCATACGTATAACTGAACTGAAGGCTTGTAAAACATGTACTTGAGATCATAAACTGAAGTCTCGAGTTTCCTGACTGATACAGTTGTACTTACACAAAATATTTCCAATTAGGTCTAAAATGTAGTTACAACTACAGGTAGTACAAAACAGTTACTGAATGCAATCACAGTGCCAATGAAGAGATTAATGTACTGTAACAGGAGGTTCTAAAGCATAGTGAAACATACCATACTACACCAGTCAAAAAGAACTTAGTAACTGTATAGACAGAAAACATTTGCAAGAGAAAACAACTGCAAGAGGTTTACAGCAACTTCAAATATGTAACTAGAAATGTAAAAATAATTTTAATAAATTATTCAAGAGAAGTGGAATAGTAAATGTAAGCATAAACTGACTATATTAGCTCTGGTTAAGTATCTCCAGAGAGTAATAACATCAAAAGGACAAATGAGCACTGTATGTACACGCCCCAATATGCTCTATAACAATAATACACCTTATCACACACACACACACTCTCTAGAGAAGGGAAAGAGGTGACTTGATCACGATATTTAGAAATGTAAGAGAATTGGAAAGGGTGGATAGAGAGGATCTTTTTGTGTCGGATAATGGAAGAACAAGAGGTCATGGATTCAAGTTGAGGAAAAGTAGATCTCAAAAGGTTCAGTTTCCCGAACAGAAGCATAAGTATTTGGAATGACTTAGACGAAGAGGTGGTGCAGGCGAAAAACATTCATGTATTTAAAACGAGATTAGATGAATGTAGATATGGAGACAGGACAACACGAGCTTAGCTCAATTCCTGTATACTACAAATAGGTAAATACAAATAGGTAAATACACACACACACAATAGATGTAATAGTATTTTATATGCCCCCCAAAACTAGGGCATGGACGAAGGAAGATTACGAACAGTCAATGAGCGAATCCATTATTAGGCTAAAGATGTTAATTGAATGAAGAAATAGAATAATATTAATGGGAGATTTTAACTGTTGAGAAGTTGACTGGGAAAGTATGGATGCTGGAAACAATGAGGAGTCATGGGGAAATAAATTAATGGAATTGGTGAAGGAAAACATGTTAACCCAATTGATCAAAGAAAACACAAGAATTAAGGATGACGACGAACCACCCAGGCTCGACCTAGTATTCACAAAGGGCCCAAATGATGTGAGGAACATAACCTACCAATGCCCCTTTGGCAAAAGTGATCATCTAGTAATTGAGATGGAAGTGGTAGGAGTAAGGGAAGGAGAAAAAGATGAAAAACACAGAGAAGATAGATACAATTATGGGAAGGAAATGAGTTATTTGAGAGGAGCATGTGGAGTCACATGGAGAGACAGACTAACAAATGAGGAAGTGGAGGAGCGTTGTGGTGTGGTTGAGGACGTGATGGGAAGCGTTAGGAGAAACACGTTAAGGTGGTTTGGGCATGTGGAGAGGATGGAGAGCGAAAGATTGACGAGGAGAGTGTATGTGAGTGAAGTGGAGGGGGCGAGAGGGAGGGGGAGGCCGAGGATGAGATGGAGGGATGGAGTGGAGAGGTATATGAGAGAGGGGGGTGTGAGTTGGGAGCGTGGTAATGAAATGGCAGGGGACAGAGTGACATGGAGGCGATTTGTTTGTGGCCACCCCATTCGGGATTGAGGCATCTGGCAATAGATAGATAGATAGATAGAAAATTTTGCTTCCCTGAGGAACTTTTTCCAAAATGTAGACTTGAGTAAAATGAATACGATCACAAATGTTGATGAGAAATATGAGTTTTTGACAGAAGTACTGTATACAGTATAAAACAGGAGTTACTAAGTATGTCCCAAAGTTTTCTGCAGCTATGGAAAGGAAGAAACAATGGTTTAACAACAGATGTAGGATGGCACAAGAGGCAAGAAAAAAAGCATGGAAGAAAGTGAGAAGAAGGTATAGTGAAAGGGCTTGGGAGGAGTACAAGCAGGTTAGAAATGAATATGTAAGGGTACGGAGAGAAGAGGAAAGGAAATATGAAAAAGATTTTGTATCTAACTGTAAAAGAGAGCCGAAACTATTTTATAGGTTTGTAAATGGCAAAATGAATGTTAAGGTCAGTATAATACGACTGAAGGATGGAGATGAAACACACGAAAGAGAGGAAGATTTGTGTGAAATAATGAACAACAAGATGCAGTCAGTTTATGTATTGGAGGAGGAGTTTAGGGAGCCTGAAATGGAAACCAGGCTGACGGGAATGGCCAAAATTATAGTTGAAATGAATGAGGTGCTACAGCTGAGGAAGGATTTGGATGTGAGAAAAGCAATGGGACCAGATGGTGGCTGGATGGATCCTGAAGGAATGTGCCGACCAGTTAGTGTGGCCAGTTTATGTCATCATCAAGACCTCGCTTGAAAATGGACAGTTGCCTAAAGATTGGAAAAGAGCAAGTATTGTGTTAATCTTCAAGGGAGGAGATAGGGAGGATCGACTTAATTATAGACCTATGTCACTTGCTAGTACTGTTTGTAAAATCTGTGAGAAAATTATTAGAAAAAGATGGATAAAGTACAGTAAGACCTCACTATAACAGACTAATTGGGGCTCAGGCCAGTCCGAAATATGCGATTTTCCGATAAAAGCGACATCTGGACTTACCCCTGCTAATCCGGACTTTTTCTGATATATCAGACATTAGTCCGGATTGCATCGGAAGTTTTCACCACCACTGCAGTATTGTACTGTGTTATATCTTCACTACATTAATCAAATGGTATAATAATACTGTACTGTGCACTGAAAAACATGTCTTTTACTTGTCTTATTATGGTGAACATAGCTGAAGTTGTCAGGCAGTCCGGACTGCTTTCTGGCTATATCGGACTTTTTCCGATATATAGGAGTTTAGTCCGGTAGCTCCTCGAGTCCGATAAAAGCGAATTCTGGTCTACTGAAGTCCGTTATATCGAGGTTTTACTGTATTTAGAAGAAAATGAAGTGATAACACCAAGACAGTTTAGTTTTAGGGAAGGAAGATCATGTGTTAATAACCTATTAAGTTTCTACAGTAGGGTAATAGATGTCATACAGGAGAGAGAGGGATGGGCGGACTGTGTCTATCTGGATCTTAAGAAAGCATTTGACAGGGTGCCCTATGGGAGGCTACTGTGGAAGCTGAATACCTTTGAAGGGGTGCATGGGAAACTATTAAAGTGGATGGGAGATTATTTGATAGGAAGACAGATGAGAACAGTTATAAGAGACAAGGTTTAAAAATGGAGAAATGTGACTAGTGGAGTACCCCAGGGCTCTGTCCTGGCCCCAATAATGTTTCTGATATATGTAAATGATTTGCCAGAGGGTTTGAATAGTTACATGAGTATGTCTGCAGATGATGCTAAAATTATGAAACATATTAAATGTACTGATAGTTGTAAAGAACTGCAAAAGGACTTGGACAAACTCCACAGCTGGAGCCAGACTTGGAAAATGGACTTTAATGCCAAGAAGTGTCATGTAATAGAAATGGGAATAAGTGAAAGAAGACTGCACTGGACATCTAAAATGGGCAATGAGATAATTACTAAAAGAAAGGATGAGAAAGACTTGGGAGTGATTATTAGGGATGACTTGTCACGAGAAAAGAATACTGTATAAACAAAATCACTGGCGGAACTTATGAATTATTGACTAACATGAGAGTGGCTTTAATTATATGGATGAAGAAATGTTGAGGGAGATGATAGTGACCATGAAAAGACCAAGACTAGAGTATGCGGCTGTGGTATGGTCACCTCATTTGAAGAAGCATATTGATAAACTAGAGAGGGTTCAACGAATGGCAACGAGGATGATATCACCTACAAGGAGAGATTGGAAAAACTGAAGTTACCAACACTATGCGAGAGAAGGGGAAAGAGGTGACTTGATCACGATATTTAGAAATGTAAGAGAATTGGAAAGGGTGGATAGAGAGGATCTTTTTGTGTCGGATAATGGAAGAACAAGAGGTCATGGATTCAAGCTGAGGAAAAGTAGATCTCAAAAGGTTCTCCCGAACAGAAGCATAAGTATTTGGAATGACTTAGACGAAGAGGTGGTGCAGGCGAAAAACATTCATGTATTTAAAACTAGATTAGATGAATGTAGCTATGGAGACAGGACAACATGAGCTTAGCTCAATTCCTGTGTACTACAAATAGGTAAATACAAATAGGTAAAATACACACACAGACACACACACACACAAATGTTCATAGCTAAACACTACAGAATATCCTATCAAACATACTTACGTACAAGGTGAAGTGTCTTGTACAGTCCAATTTTATTAAGTAATTATTAAGGGAGACATGTTATGTAACGGAGGTGGGGCTGGAGTTAGCTCGGTTGCTAGGGTGAGAAGTGGTTGGAAGAAGTTCAGGGAGCTGTTGCCTCTCCTGACATTGAGAGGACTCTCCTTACGTGATGAGGGGTCATTGAATGCAGCATGTGTTAGAGGTGTGATGCTGTATGGTAGTTGTGAGATGTGATTCCATGAGCTATGTAACCACGTATTATATAGTCTGTCCATGTACAAGGTCCTCATTTACTTTATGCCATATCACATGTCTGCATTTACTTTGTTTTTCATACCGAGTATGTAAGTCCCATTAATCATACATCTGGCGACTCTGTCCAGCCTCTCAGTTCAGCACGGGACTCCCGCCAGGCCGCACGCCGGCCTGGTGTGTCTAGTTTGTCAGCCTGTAATACTCCACTAATTATACTTCCATATTTTACTCGGAGTATCAAGAACCTTCCTCATCATTCTGGTCTTCGTCCCAATCCCGACGCAGTGACCAGTCCCACACCACATGGTGCAGTGAGTAGTTCAATCCCACAGTAGTGAGACCTGGGCAATAAAGGAAGTGGATATTCGCAGGTTTAAACGTACAGAAATGACAATGATTAGGTGGATGTGCAGTGCGTCCCTGTGTGCAAGGCCTGGGGGGGTTGGGTTTATGATGGAACAGTTGAGAGGTAGGATGGGACTGGAGTGTATTGGTGTTGTGATGAGGAGAGGTAGGCTGATGTGGTTTGGACATGTGGAGAGGATGGGGGATGATAATTGGGTACAGAGGGTGAGAAGTGTTAATATTGGGGGAGGGGTTGGGAGGGGTAGACCGAGAAAGACATGGGACGAAGTCATTAAGTGTGACTTAAGGGTTAAGGGACTGAACAGGGAGGCTGCCAGAGATCGAGCAGCGTGGAGAGCCGCCATTTGGTGACCAAGACCGACGCATGCAAGCATGTTGGAGCCTTCAAAAACGAACAAACAAACGAAAGCTAATAACCCCATAAATGCAAACTAAGACACAAGAAGGGTTTCTGCACAGTGGTGTTTCTGCACAGCAAAAACATTAATTTCCCCCTGTACAGAGGTACTGGAGGCATTCAAGAAAGCTAGCACATAAGCCTGCTTACAACAATCACAAGTTAAGGATTTAGGTGAATCATAACTCCACTGTTTGTAACAGAGCCATCACACTTCTCCCAATGTTTTGTAAGAGTGGCAGCCTTCAAATATCAGCCATCCTAGGGGATTTCCTCACCTTGCAACCAGCTACTGAATGCTGATGGTGCAGAAACATACTCCCTTCAATCTAGCATAAATGAAGAATGATGAAGGTGCTGTGTTGAAGGAAGTTAAATGGAAGACTCTTGGGGTGGGCTGTACAGGTTGGGTATCAGATATAGGGGCATTTACAAGGATAATGTAACCTATTACAGTACAATTATTATTACATAACAGTTCCTCAGGTCTTCAGTGGCAAAGTTTCTTAAGAAGGGAAAGAAGTTGTATGTGGTCTTCATGGCTTTGGAGAAAACATATGACAGAGTGGATACACAAGGAATGTGGAAAATATTAAGAATATGCGGAGGGAAGTACAGTACATCCTTCAACTTTGCGAATTTTAACTTTGCGATTCACCCATTTTGCGAGGCAGTTCCAAAAGTCACGTATTTTTTTAACATTTATGAACTTTGCGAGCGATCACACACTTTGCGAGGTCGAATGGTGGGAGAGTCGTCTTCCCGCACTACTTTGCCACCCCGAGTAGCACGTCATGGTTCATTGGGCGTACTGAGCCTCCTAGTTCAGTGGTCTGCTGCCGCCCCGTCTCGTTTGTTTGCACCTGTTTCCAACCAAGGTCACTGACCCTCACAATTTTGGCAGATATTTCCATATCTTGCTGTGTTTTTTCTGCCTCTCTTATGAATCTCTCGAAGTTAGAATCATAACTGGGGTCATCAGAATGAAAAAGGTTAGGGATGCTAGGATCGCTGGCTGCTTGGGAAGTGGTGGCAGGACGGCTGGTCGATGGGGCAGGGTCTCTTGGGGTTCTCATGAATTTTGTGATTAGAGACTGCTTCCTCTTGTTAACCCCACCTCTGTGGAGGTCAGCATAAAAGCGAAGCGGCCGAGAATTAACGATGCATATCCTGGCGAATATTCTCGCCGTCATTGACCAGCTGAAAAAAACCATCGTGAACAACGAATGTGATCATTTTAGGGCTCAGGAAGCATGCCACGGTGTTGACAGGGCCCTTCGTTTTTATGCTGACCTACACAGAGATGGGGCTAACAAGAGGAAGCAGTCTCTAATCACAAAATTCATGAGAACCCCAAGAGACCCTGCCCCATCGACCAGCTGTCCTGCCACCCTCCCCAAGCAGCCAGTGATCCTAGCATCCCTATCCTTTTTCATTCTCATGACCCCAGTGACGATTCTGACTTCGAGGGATTCATGAGAGAGGCAGAAAAAACACAGCAAGATGTGGAAATATCTGCCGACAGTGATAGTGATGACTTAGGCCCCTCGGGGCCACAGCAGCCAAGCCTCGCCCCACCACCAGTCCCGTACACCACGCCAATCTTCACATCAGTGTAAATGATTTTTTTTTTTTTAAATATTTCTTACCTATGATGTTTTCTCATTAGTATCACTGTACAGTATATCAGTTCGTGTTTGTTTCATTTATCATCATGAAATTAGGAGGTAGAGTCGAGAGAAAGAGTGGGAAAAAGTGCTTACCTTGGGGTGATGTCGACCAATTTGCCTTTATTTCATATATTTAATTGTTTGAATTTTGCGAATTTTGATTTTGTGAGGGTTTTTGTCGACCATATTCTCGCAAAATTGGAGGAAGGACTGTAGTTGAATGCCATGACGAGTATGTACAAGGGTGCTAAAACTGCAGTGCGAGTGGATAGTGAACAGAGTGAATTTTTCAATCTGTATGTTCAGTTGAAAAAGAATGTGTCATATCTCCATGGCTGTTCAATGGATGAGGTTATAAAAGAGATACAAGATAGGGCAGTGGATCAAGAAATGACTCTAATGAGAGAGGGCAGCATTTGGAAACTTCCTGAACTGTTGTTTGAAGATGATACAGGCATACCCCGCTATACGATCAACCACTATATGATATTCCACCATAGCGATGTAAAAAAATTAACACCCTTCCCCACCCTTTAGGTGAGGAGACTGTAGCACCAGTCGAGCAGGGCAGTACTCCCAAGGAGGATGGAAAGCTGATGACAGGGAGAGCTGGAGCTCCCGTTTCATCAGCCCTCAGGACTTGTTCATGACCATCCTCCCTTGCTGAACTTTTTCAGTGTCTCAGTCAGTTACACAGAGAGTAGACCAGCATGCTCTCCAATACAATGTTTCTCTAACTGTCTACACCAAAC
>JAGKTI010026882.1:0-13436 GCA_018397915.1 Birgus latro | reverse complement strand
AACTAATTCCTCAGTAATTTCCCTAACTCTGTCAATAAGTATCCTACCATATATTTTTCCTATTACACTGAGAAGGCAAATGCCCCTATGATTACCACACACTGCTTTTTCCCCTTTTCCTTTGTACAGAGGAATAATTATACCTGACTTCCAATCCTCCGGGACTCTACCCTCCTCCCAAGCCAAACTGCACACCTTCCACATCCATTCTATTACTATCTCTCCCCCATGCTTCAGCATTTCACCACACACTCCATCAATTCCTAGGGCTTTCCCCATTTTAACTTTCTTCACTGCTTCCACCACTTCCATCCTGGTGATTTCTTCCTCTCTTCTCACAACCCTCCTTCTCCCTGCCATTATAATGACTTCTCCATCATTCAATAATTTTTTGAAAATAGCCAGTTCTTCATATTTTTTGCTAGCTGTAACCTCCTCTTCTGTCTTTCTTTCCATCATTCTTTCCTCTTCTCTCTGCCTGTGGGTGACTCTACACTGAGTGACAAGCCAAATGGTTTCCTGTACACCAGGAAACCAAATACTACACTGGGTGGTAACCATATAACCAAATATCGGCACCTGGTGGTTTAGTGGGTAATTATGGCGCTCCAATCGGATTGAGCTGGTTAAGGTTTATTTCCAATGGGTGGTTGGGGTTTATTGCTCACATAATGCCATTCGGATGAGCGAGGCTGGTCACTCTCATCTTAAATGTCAGGACCAACTTGCCTAGCCCTGGGCTCCTGCGCTCCTCATGGGGCAAGGTAGGATTGGATGATGGATGGATGGATGTAATATTACATCCAATTGTATTTCTTCAATGATAGTTACTTGTGCAATTCATGCTATGAGGATGTAGATATAACATCTCTTTTGGGTACTTGTTGAGCCTTTTCTTCATTGAGTTAAGGAAAAATGCATGTTGCAACTTATTGTAGTACCAGCAGCTGAGAAACAGTCTATTTGGGCCAGTGTGTGCCAGGAAACATGTTGGCATGTATGATGGGAAGTGGTGACTTGGATCAATCCAGGAAACACCTGATGATGATGGGGATATCTTGGTCAATTTTATGCATGCCTGTGGGCCAACAAAATCCATTTACTGGCCTGCAAGGCAAAGTACCTGGTCGGTGGTTGTACAAGATGTGCTGTGCATTTTTTATCCCCTAGTTACAAGAAATGGAAGACAGTATTGCCTGTCCAGGAGGGATAAAGACAGACTGGATCATTAACCAAATTAGTCTGATAACATGTCAGTGCTGTGTGATTTCTATTTATGAGATACCTGACAGAAACGCTGTAAACAATGAATATCCTTCTTATTTGACAGTTAAACATGCTAAGACTGATATTTAATCATTTTTATTTCTAAGCCTTAAGAGTGTGTGATAGGTGAGGGTGCCCATCATCCACCCTCTTTGTGTAGTGGTACTTTGTTTTTAGGGTACCTCTACATTGAGTGGCAAGCCAAATGATTTCCTGTAAACCAGGAAAGCATTTATAACGCTGGGTGGTAACCTTATAACCAACCAACACGTGTTCCCTATATGACAGCAAGTGGGTTAGCAGAGGGGTAGTGCCCCTCCCCGGGAAACATCTAACTAATAATACAGACAAGAAGCCTCAGACCAGGACTGACCAAAAGATGACGACTAAGGACCGAACAAAGAACATGGTACGGATAACTACATGGAGTGTAAAGGGTGCAAATGATGAGGTGAAAGAAAGAGAGACTGTCCAGGTGCTTGAGGGTTCAAGATTAGATGAACTGTATGTGGATTAACTGAAACTAAATGGTTAGGTGAGAGTGTGAGAGAATGGGAGTATGGATGGGGTATATGTGCAGGAGTAGGTGAGAATGAGAGGGGAAAAGAAGGAGTGTGTATTGTTGTGAGTAACAGATGGAAGGAGAACATAAGAGAGTATGGATCGGTTGGCCCAAGGATTGTGTGGGTAAGATTGAAAGTTGGACTACAAATGTGGCCGATTGTGTGCGTGTACTCACCAACGCAAGATCGTGGAAGCAGAGTGAAAGAGGAGTTGTGGATAAATGTGGATGTGTGCATGGAAAAGTTTAAAAGGAAAGAGTGCTTCTGGTTGGAGATATGAATGGAAAAGTAAGGAATGTGAAGGTGGATGGAGTAGTTGATGAGTGGGGTGTGCCTGCAGAGATGGATGAGAATGGCAGTGTTTTAAAGGACATTTGTGCTGGAGGGGGGTTGGTGATAGCCAATACCCTCTTCAGGCACAAAATGATCCTTAGGTATACGTGGCAAGTGATGAGAAGGGTGGGTGGTGATCTGAATGAACGAAAGGCAGTGATTGATTATGTGTGTGTGGATGATACTGTAGGTTGAGAAGATGTGTAATGGATGCAAGAGTATATAGAGAAGGGAAGGACAGGAGGCAGTAGTGCATACAAGGAGGGTGGAAAGGTTACAAGAGGATGAAAAAAAAAGGCAGAATACAAGAGGGAAGTGGATGAGCAATTGGGTAAATGTAGATTGGAGCAGATGGGGATGTGGAAGAAGTGTGCAAGATATTCACAGAAGAAATCTGTGCAGCATGTGAAGTGGTGTTTGGGGTGAAGAGAAAATGAAAGGGAGTGCAGGGAACAGCTTGGTGGAATGAAGAGGTGAGAGAGGCAGTGACACAAAAGAAGAAAGCATATAATGAGTGGATGAGAAACAGGGGCCTGGAAGAGGTTGAGAAACAAAAGAGAAAGTTATATGTAGAGAGGAGGAGAGGGGTGAAAAGATTAGTAAGAGAAAGTAAGAAGAGGGTGGATGAGGAATTTGGAAGGAACTTAAATGTAAAGTGGAGGGAATGTAAGAAAATGTTTGAGAAAGAGGTAAAAAAGAGTTAGACAGGTTGCCAAAGAAGTTAGCTGGGAGTGAAAGGTAAAAATGGTAGATTACTAGTGGAGAAGGGAGAAAAAGTGAGTAGATGGAAAGAACACTTAAAGGAATTGTTGAACATAGAGAATGAAAGTAATGCAAGTATAAGTGGATGTGGAGAGGCTGGGAGAAGGAGGGATGTGAGAAGAGAGGAAGAAATCAGTAGGATGGAAGTGGTGGAAGCAATGAAGAAAGTTGATATGGGGAAAGCCCCTGGAATTGATGGAGTGTGTGGTGAAATGCTGAAGCATGGGGGAGAGATAGTAGTAGAATTGATGTGGAAGATGTGCAGATTGGCCTGGGAGGAAGGTAGAGTCTTGGAGGATTGGAAGTCAGGTACTGTATAATTATTCCCCTGTACAAAGGAAAAGGGGAAAAAGAAGTGTGTGGTAATCATAGAGGCATTTGTCTTCTTAGTGTAAAAGGAAAAGTATATGGTAGGATACTTATTGACAGAGTTAGGGAAATAACAGAGGAATTAGTTGAAGGGAAGAGGTTATGTAGATCAGATATTCATTCTTAGATCTTTAGTGGAAAAGTTTCTAGAGAAGGTAAAGAAGTTGTTTGCGGCTTTCATGGATTTGGAGAAAGCTAATGACAGGGTGGATAGACATGGATTGTGGAAAGTATTAACAATATTTGGAGTAGGTGGGAAGTTGTTGAAGGCCGTGAAGAGTATGTATGAGGGTGCTAAGGCTGCAGTGCATGTGGATAGTGAACTGAGTGAATTTTTCTATTTGAAGGTTGGATTGAAACAAGGATGTGTCATGTCTCCATGGTTGCTTTGTCTGTATATGGATGGGATTATAAAAGAGGTACAGTACAAGGTAGGGCGGTGGATGTTGGAGCGGCCCTAATGAGAGAGGGCAGTGTTTGGATACTCCCTGTACTGTTGTTTGCAGATAATACTGTGTTGTTAAGTGAAGATGAAAGGGAGCTGTGAGGCTTGGTGGATGAGTTTGGGAGAGTGTGAAAGAAATGGAATCTAAAGGTGAATGTAGGGAAGAGTAAAGTTATGGTCTTCAAGAGAAGTGAAGTCAGTGAATGTAGAGTGAGGTTGGATGAGGAGGAAATGGAAAATGTGAGTACATTTAAGTACGTGGGTAGTGTGATGAGTAAGGATGGAAGTTTCGAGAGTGAAGTGCTTGAAAAGGTACAACAAGGAAGAAAAGTTGCTGGTTCCTTGAAAGCAATGATAAGAAACAGGGAAGTGAGCTTGGAAGTGAAAAAGCTACTACATGACAGTATTTTGATACCAACTCTAACATATGGAAGTGAAGTTTGGACCTTGTTGGAGGGACAGAAGTCAGGAGTGAGAGCAGTGGAAATGAGTTATTTGAGAGGAGCATGTGGAGTCACATGACGAATGAAGAAGTGAAGGAGCGTTGTGGTGTGGATGTGATAGAAAGCATTGAGAGAAACACATTGAGATCGGTTGGCCATGTGGAGAGGATGGAGAGTTAGAGACTGATGAGGAGAGTGTATATGACTGAGGTTGAGGGAGGAGAGGGAGGGAGAGGCCAAGGTTGAGATGGAGGGATTGAGTGGAGAGGTATATGAGAGAGGGGGGTGTGAGCTGGGAGCAGGGCAATGAAATGGTGGAGGAGAGGGTGACATGGAGGCAATTTGTTTATGGCCCCCCCTTACGGGATTAAGGCATCTTGCGATAGATAGATAGATAAGAAGTATGGACATTTTTTATGATTGGTATTGCATTTTTCTAAGATTTTGCTGACTGTGTTTGTTGAATGATTGCTTATCTTGAAAAATTATTAGATCTTGATGGAGTCATGTAATGTCTTTCAATTTTTTTGTGTGTGCAATGGATATTTATACTTTTCTAGAAAAAGTTTCAAACAGATAACAGTGATCTTTCATGAGATAAGTCAAATTCTGCCAAAAAGTGGGGTTTTCAATTCTGAGGCTATATTTAGCTACGTCTCTTGCGCTAAGTTTTTCACGTTGGAACTAAACTTCGGAGCCAAAGAAAATGCTGCCGATAATGACTGTGACGAGTGCTTCCCCTTCCTTGGGCGACTCTGACATCATCCCTTGCATTCTGAATAAAAACAGCAAAATTAAGATGCTCATTGATCGAGGTTGCACCCTCAACCTTCTTTTCACAAGATCAAGGAACGACACTAAAACTGCTGTCTTGAAAATGTCACCAGAGGTGAGATCCTCCATCATAGAACAGGGCAATTATATCTGTTAGGATCTTACAAGATGCCGTACATTTGACAGATTTTGGGGTTACACAGTATCATCACTATCATGCTTTTGGTCATACATCTGAGTGGTGTTCTAGAAAAAATGATGAACCTAAATGTGTTTTTTGTGCAGAGACCCTTAAGTCTAAGGATTGTAGTAACAGAAATTCTCCCAAATGTGTTAACTGTTTTTCCTTAAGGCATCAAGAAGCTAATACTAATTCATAGTCAGTTGCCCATTTTGCATCTAGTAGAGACTGTCCAATTATGATTTCTCATAGGAATAGATTGATTGAAAACACCAATTTCAACCTTTAAAAAAACTGACCACATCCCTCTTGAACCAGTTAAGGATGGGTTTTTTAAATGTTCGTTCCATCCATAATAAGATAGACCATATTAATGAAGCCCTAAATCAGCACGAGCTTGACATTTTGTGCTTGACTGAAACCTGGTTGTATGAGTCTGATATTAATATTACTTGTAGTGCTTTGCCTAAGATACATTTTGTTATAAGTATTCCCAGGCCTGTCACTGACTGTCTGGGAGGAGGTGTAGCACTCATCTGCTTGGCAGCACTTGCAAACGTTTCTCTCATAGAAGCAGACCTGACTCCATCTCCATTTGAATCTTTCCATCAGAATTCCATTAGAATTGCAATTGCCTATTAACCAGGTCATCCGGGCACAGATCAGGGTTTTATGGAGGAGTGTGGGCAGTTTCTTGAAGTGTTTACTCTTAAATCTGGAGGGCTTGTTTGTGGTGATTTCAGTTATTGGGTTGATAGTCCACAGTCAAAACCATTTTCTTCAGAATTCCTTGAGTTGATCACTCAGAAAATTTTTTTCAATCACATTCGTGATCCTGCTCATGTCTCGGGACATGTCCTTGACTTGATCTTGTCCCCTGTTGGTTGCAGGCGCATATTGGACGTGGAGGTTGATTTATTGAACCCCGTCATCTCTGATCATGCCCTTCCTATAAAATGGGCATCAGGTTCAGCAATTACACGAATGTCGACTGCCATTTGATGTGTCATGAAATTGATCAGTGTTTAAACTTCATTGATTCTTCAAATCTTTCTTCTGATGATTTGGTTGATATACATAACAATGAGCTTGGGTCAGTTTTTAACATTATTGTCTTGATGTGGTAAAAACAATCATTGTACATGATAATTCTCCGTGGTATGGTCTACTCATTAATTCTTTGCGTAGACAACGTAGAAAGGCAGAATGTGAGTGGTGCTTGAAACGGACCAGATTAACTTTTTTGCTTTATATTTGTGCGAGAAGAGCAGTTGTTCACATTGTGAAATCCCAGAAGGCAAGGTATTATCAAAATAAAGTTGATTCATGTGGAGTTTGGTAAAAAAAAACTGTCTGCAGTTATGAACAATTTGGTTGGTTGGAGGAATGTAATTGTTAAACCAACTTCTGTATCTGATGCCCAGTTGGCTTCTGATTTTGCTTCATTTTTACAACTATATCTTGCATAAGAAATGATTTAAACAACAGTTGTTCTAGTGAAGTGTAACCAATCACGGTGCACAGGGGGTCGTTTGCATTCAACATTTCATCTACTGGATGTAAATAAAATCAAATGTTACATCAGAGAACTTAACAAAACATTTTGTCCACTTGATCCATGTAACTTGTCACAACTGCCGGATGTGTACAAGCACGCAGCAGACTTTATCTGCAACATAATAAATAGATGCTTCTTAGAAAGTAATTTTATTCAGTCTGAGAAACGTGCCTTGCTTAGGCCCCTAATCATGAAACCTGGCCTTGATGTCGAGAGCATGACAAATTATCTCCGTGTCTCTAACTTGTCTTTCTTATCCAGGATGATTGAGCGGGCCATACTTGATTAACTCTTACCACTACTGGAACATAACAGGGTTGTTCCTGTTGTTCAGTCAGCATACAGAAAATACCATTCAACTAAAACTGCATTAACAAGAATTCATAGTGACTTTGTGGCAAACACCTGTGGTGGGATGTCCTCTCTCCTACTTCTGTTGGATCTGTCTTCTGCTTTTGATACAGTAGATCATAAACTTTTGTTGGATGATCTGTATTTTTATGACATTCATGATAGTGCTTTTCTGCTCCTTAAGTCATATCTGTCAGACAGATCTCAGAGAGCGGTTGTTGATTATGCTAGCTCTGATTCTGCTCCTCTTCTGTTCAGAGTCCCTCAAGGATCAGTTGTGGGTCCAGTTCTGTATTATTGCCCTATCTCTAACTTGTCTTTCTTATCCAAGATGATTGAGCGGGCCATTCTTGATCAACTCTTACCACTACTGGAACATAACAGAGTTGTTCCTGTTGTTCAATCAGCATACACAAAATACCATTCAACTGAAACTGCATTAACAAGAATTCATAGTGACTTGGTGGCAAACACCTGTGGTGGGATGTCCTCTCTCCTAGTACTGTTGGATCTGTCTGCAGTTTTTGATACAGTAGATCATAAATTGTTGTTGGATGATCTGTATTTTTGACATTCGTGATAGTGCTCTTGTGCTACTTAAGTCATATCTGTCAGACAGATCTCAGAGAGTGGTTATTGATTACGCTAGCTCTGATTGCCCTCTTTCTGTTCGGAGTCCCTCAGGGATCAGTTTTGGGTCCAGTTCTATATGCTATCTACACGAGTAGTTTATCATCTGTACTTGATATTCACGATGTTTCCTATCATTTTTATGCTGATGACTCAACTCTATATTAAGATGTCAGACATTGATGATACCAAGACTAAGCTTGAATCTCTATTGTCTGATATTAAGATTTGGATGGCTAGGAGGAAACTTAAGCTGAATGATGGTAAAACTGAGATCATCATCATCAGAGGAAACAGAAGGGGTGATGACACTGATAACACCCTGGCTTTGAACATTGGCATCTCACAGCTTCATCCAGTCAGTTTTGTTCGAAATCCTTCTATTTTTCCATTTCACTTGGACTTCAGTCAGAAAGTCCACTCCCTCAACCTCTATATGCTCATGCATCCTTTACACACCTTCTCATCCTTTTATCCACACACACATAATCAGTCATTGCCTTCCATTCATTCAGTTCAACACCCACCATTCTCATCACTCGCCACATATATCTATGGATCATTTTGTGCCTGAAGAGGGTATTGGCTATCACCAACCCCTTCCCAGCACAAATGTCCACTAAAGCACTGCCATTCTCATCTGTCTCTGCAGGCACATCCATCTCACCAACTTCTCATCCACCTTCACATTTCCTACTTTTCCATTCATATCACCAATCAAAAACACTCTCTCATTCCTTTCAGACTTTTCCATGCATGCTTCCACATTTGTCCAGAACTCTTCTCTCACTCTGTTTGCACGATCTTGCGTTGGCGCATACACGCACACAATCGCCCACATTTGTAGTCCAACTTTCAATCTTACCCACACAATCCTTGAGCGAACTGATCCATACCCTTTTACATTCTTCTTCCATTTGTTACTCACAACAATACATACTCCTTCTTTTGCCCTCTCATTCTCACCTACTCCTGCACATATACCCCATCCATACTCCCATTCTCTCACACTCTCACCTTTCTATTTAGTTTCAGTTAATCCACATACAGTACATCCAATCTTGCACCCTCAAGCACCTGAACAATCTCTCTCTCTTTCACCTCATCATTTGCACCCCTTACATTCCACATCGCAGTCCATATCATGTTCTTTGTTCAGTCCTTGGTCGTCATCTTTTGGTCAGTCCTGGTCCAAGGCTTCTTGTTCGTATTTTTAGTTAGTTGTTTTCCGGGGAGGGGCACTAACCCTCCGGCAACCCACTTGTTGCCATGTAGGGAACATGTTTTGTTTAACTAAATTAACTAAACCTTGCTTAACTGTACTTAATAATTAATCAACCTAATTTAACCTAACCCATCATAACCTAACCTAACCTGGCATCCAGCTGAGAAGTTGGGAAACGAAATCCACCTTTCAGTACATTGAGTAAGAAAATAGTCAGAAAATTATAGAAAACAAACTGGAGGAATATGAATGGAATTCGTAAGATGCTTCTACTGCCTCAAATAAAGTGTATGTTTACCCCACCTGCCCCCTCGCTGCTCCCCGCCACCACTGTTGAGACCCTCACACCACCACTTCCCGATGCCTCCACATCAAACCTTTCAAAATCCAGTGGGAGCTCATCAAGCTCACCAGTGTTATGAACAAGTGACTGAGGAGATGTGTATGCGTGCGATCACTTGCGGCCGAGGCTCGCAAAACTCACTGTAAAATCGCGAGACTCCTTGCAGAGGAACATTCCTCTGCGTCGCGAAAGTATATTTCACATAACTCTTGATTGCAGTGTATAATGTAAATATGGATAAAAGAGGTCCGTATAATGAACACTTCATCTTTGCAACAGTTGATACATGGTTGAAATATGGTTGAATTTATGCATAGTTAATGAAAGCAGACCTTTGATTGTCTATTTTTATTTTCCATTGTTGTTAATACAGAACTGTTGATTTATGTTTAATACAGTATATACTGTATGTACTGACATGTTTATTTATTTATTTATTATAAGATTGGACTGTCGTGCAAATTACTGCCCAAAGATTAGGGCAGAACTACTTCAGAAAATCTGGTAGTCCCATCCAGACCCCTGGTTTATACATATCCTGGTGCAAGTGTGGACCTGAAGCAAGTATCATAGTCAAGGTATGTTGGAAGTTAAAATAAGGCACTAGTTGTGTGGTTGTGGGTACTTCATAACAAGAGCTTATGTTGGTTTTAGACCTTTCTTAAATACTCTGACTGTTTAGATTTCTGTTGACTGAACAGATTTGTCTGTTGTTTGCTTAAGTATAATTTGTCCATGTATCAGTAGCAGAGAATGAGTTAAACAACATAGTCTGGAGAGCCCACAACTGCTAGGATTTCTCTCTGCTGATGTTCTGATAGGCATAAGAAAATAAACCATGAACACCAGCTTCAGCAGTAGGGTTAAAAGAGCCCTAAGAAGGTTTAGTGTTACTGATTGCTTTAAATCGATAATATTCGCACCGTTTGTTGTAATTTTTACCATGAAAGCCAAGGTGCTTCAAACACTGAAGCAGAACAAAGCAAGTGAGTGTGTGAAGAACAGGTAGACCTTGTTATTAGTAGCCTTTTTACATTTTTTTTTTTTTCCATTAAATCATTATTTAATTAAAGAAAAAATGACTTCAGTTTTCAGCAGCAGCACTTCCTGTATATGTACAGTCAAGGACAAAATTTTGCCTGCTATTCTACTGCATCTACCTCACACTTTTGGCCTGTCTGCCACTCTAGTCACTATAAAATTATATCAAGTAGCATCATCTGTCGGCAGAGAGACATACCAAGTCTCTCAGATTGAAAATATTAGCCAGAATAGAAAAAGGACAAATAGATGAGATTAAATATTATATGAACGTTTGTCTCAAAATGTACACTTGTCTGAGGCTGGACCAAACCAGATTATTGAACTATTTTCTCCATATTTAGCCCACTAGAGAAGGCTTGTGAGAAGGACCATAAGGTGTTTATGGCATTCATGGATCTGGAAAAGCATATGACAAAGTAGACAGAGAAGGATTGTGGAAGGTTTTGCACATGTACGGTGTAGATGATAAGCTGCTAGAGGCTGTTGAGTTTTTATAATGGTAGTGAAGCATGTGTTAGGGCAAATGGGCATCTAAGTGAATGGTTCATGATTGGTGTGGGTGTGCAACAAGGTTGTGCGATGTCCCCATGGTTTATCAATATATATATGGATGGGGTAATGAGAGAAGTAAACACATGAGGAATGGACAGGGGGATGGTGTTGGTAATGCATGGTGATGGAAAGAATATCTCAAATTTGTTGTATGCTGATTATGCAGTATTACTTGCAAATACCGGATGAGACTTGGTAGACTACTGCAGAGTTTTGCTGATGTTTGTGAGCTTCATGCCTTGAGAGTAAATGTGGAAAAGAGCAAAGTGATGGTTATTGAGGGGGAAGGTGACTTCCAGTGTGATGTTACAGTGAATGGAGAGACTGGAATTGGGTTTAGTGATAGAAAAGATAAGAAAATGTACAAAAGAAGTGGAAAGTAGCATGGCACAAGGAAGAAAAGTAGCTGGTGCTATGAAGGCCTTGTTAAGAAAAAGAGGCTTGAGTGTTGCAGCTGCACAAGGGTAAATGGGCATATAAGTGAATGGTTCATGATCGGTGTGGGCTTGCGACAGGGTTGTGTGATGTCCCCATGGTTGTTCAATATATATGTGGATGGGGTGATGAGAGAAATAAAAACACGAGGAATGGAGAGAGAGAGATGGTGTTGGTAATGAATGGTGATGGTTGGAATATCACAAATTTGTTGTATACTGATGATGTAGTACTACTTGCAAATACCAGACAAGAACTTGGTAGGCTAGTGCAGAGTTTTGCTGATGTCTTTGAGCATCATGCCTTGAGAGTAAATGTGGAAAAGAGTAAAGTGATGATTATTGAGAGAGAAGGTGACTCCCAGTGTGATGTTACAGTGAATGGAAAGACTGGAATTGGGTTCAGTGATAGAAAAGAGAGGAAGATATACAAAAGAAATGGAGAGTAGCATGGCACAAGAAAGAAAAGTAACTGGTGCTATGAAGGCCTGGATAACAAACAGGGGCTTGAGTGTTGCAGCTGCACGTGGCTTACATGCAGGAGTGTTAGTGCCAACTTTAACATATGGATGTGAGACTATGGTGTGGCAAGAAAATGAAAAATCAAGGTAGAGCAGTAGAGATTGGACTGCTGAGGAATGTATGTGGAGTACAGAGAGTGGATAGGATACATAATAATTTGATTCATGAAAGATGTGGAGTGAGGAAGTCTGTGGACACCAGAATCAAAGAGAGTGCACCGAGGTGGTATGTTCATGTGAAGACAATGGATAACAATAGAGTGGGGAGTGAATTTGAAGGAGGGAGGAGGGGAGGTAGGCCAAGGAGAAGGTGGAGGGATATGATGGATGAGTGTGTGAGGATGAGAGGTATGGAAGTCAGTGAGGCTAGGGGACTGACAGGAGATCAAGCTGGGTGGATGAGTGTTGTGAGAAGAAGTGCATGATCAGGGATTTGGCACCCCTTTTTAACATGACAGCATCTGGATTAACTCTGTTGAATACATTTATTTGAAGCTACATAATGTGGTGAATGTTTTTGGCGTATCAGATAGACCAAGGATTCCAATGGCTTGAACGATGAGTGAATGGAAGCGTGGCCCACTGGATTGAGCAGACTTGGGCTGTCTGGATGTTGCTACTCCTCACTCTGCCCTAGGGTGAGAAAGGATGATGACAAAATAAAGGACCAGGAGGTTAACTAGATTTTTTCCAATAAGTTTCATCCTCTTGCCTCCCACAGGACTGTCAAGAATCTCATTATGATTCATAATTTCCTCATTTACACCTGCAGCATTTTCAACAGCTTTTCATATACCGTAATGCTCAAGTTAGGTCATTGTCTTTGGTTTGATGCATTGTAAAGGATTACGAAGATTTTTTCTGGTGATGATATATTATATACTGTATATACATACAGTATTTCCTCATTTTTTGTGGGTTGGATGGTCCCCCAAAACCTCATGAAACGTGAAACGTCAAAGTGTGAAGGTAAGAATCAGTGGGAAAAATAGAGAAGCGTTCAGTGGGACATTCACCTACCCTATCAGAAAGTACTATATCACCAAACAGGCCCTACCCAGAATTAAATGAAGAGTGTTTAGTAGTGCTTAAATAGCATAACACAGTAAACATGTACCTGAAAAGACATTAAAACTGTTATAAAGAGCTGCAACACCAAAAATCTTTACTAGAAATAAAGTGAAGACTGGTTTGAGTGGCACGTGAAGGTGTGTTGGTTCCGAGACAATTCGCTGTCAGACAGTTCTCAGTCAAAACATGGATGATTCCCTGTCAGGACAATTCACACCCTGGACAATTCCCCGACATTCTACAAATATGCTTATTATTAATTAATCAACACTGTATTTTAATAACTATATTTCATGGGGATCCATCAAAGTCTATGTTCATTAGCGCAAGCTTTGGATATTATTTATTAGCTGCACCTTTAGTCAATAATTAACTTGTTTCTTCTTCACTGTAGTCACCTTTGAATTATATTCTAGCATCACCCATAGCTGTCTTCATTAATGACAGCGAATTGTCTTGTTATTGTTTTGATGGCGAATTGTTCTGAAACTGGTGTGTTGAGGGTGGATGGGCTAGTTACTAGGTGACAAATGAGCATCGGTATGCGTCGTCTGCTGAGTGTCAGCTGCCA
>JAGKTI010026881.1:359-13437 GCA_018397915.1 Birgus latro | reverse complement strand
GCCTTGAGTGTTGTACAGTTTGATACCACTAAGAGATCTGAAGAACTTGGATCTGGCTTTTTGATTTTACACACATCTATATATTGGCAGAAGAGAGGGGATATTTTCCTATGCAGGTTTTCCCAGCATTATTTTCACTTTTGTTAAGTTTGAACATATTCAAAAGCTTATTTATATAATCCTGCCCCACTTTAATTTAGATCTCTGTGGAGTGAGAAAGCTGGATATATTTTTTTAACTTGCTGTTTAAAGCGTGTATAAAAGAATTAATTGTTCATTTTTAATAGGATCATATTTTTATTTTTTTATACCAGTTAGTGTCTGTTATTGTATTTTTTTTTTTTATTAGTAAATACAAATCAGTTATGACAAAATCTCTTCCAAGATTTGGATGATATGACAATACTTTCCTGCTTGATTTGAAGATTGTATTGTGTTGCCAGTGCCTAAACAAACAGCCTTCCTCTTCCACTGTCCTCCCATGTCTTCCTGTTCTTGCTGTCTTGTTTAAGGAAGTGAAACTTTCCTGGCCATGTATATATATATTTTGCTGAGAGGAATAAGTGCTTTCTGTTTATTACTGAAGACAAAAGTTAGTGTATCTAGACATGTTAATCAGATGGTGCATCAGACTGTTTACTCTTATTTTAATCATATATTTCTTGCACCTGGTGGTTTAGTGGGTAATTACAGCGCTCCAATCGGATTGAGTCAGTGAAGGTTTATATCCAAGGAGTGGTTGGGGTTTATTGCTCACGTAATACCACTCAGGGATGAGTGAGGCTGGTCACTCTCATCTTAAATGTCAGAACCAACTTGCCTAGCCCTGGGCTCCTACAATCCTCTGTGGGGCAACATAGGATTGGATAATGGATGGATGGACGTTAGAACAGTTCAGTACTCTGTTTTTCTGTGATTTAACCCATCTATGCACAAGAATCTGTCAGGAGCACATTAAAATACAGTAATTCAGTATAAAAAAAAGTCACCATGGACTATCATTCACCCAGACCCTTTTTTTTTCAGCAGTGGAAAAATTCACTGTTGCCTATAGATGTGTATTAACTGATGAGTTTATTATTTACCTTGAGTGGTGTTCCTTTTTTTTTTTTTTTTAAGCCCATGGGAATATATATTTATTGAAAAGTAAGCAGTGCAGGAGAACAGGATATCTATGAATCACCTCGGCACTGACATTTGTGAAGTCCCGCAGTGATAAGCCTCTGTGGTTGTACATGTACCTATTGATTTAGCCTTGGATATCTATTATACATTGAGGTTAGCATAAGTCATTTTTGAATAAACATGAAAGATATGATCACTTACTGTTTTTTACTTTTTCCTCATATGGGATTTTACAGTAATGACTCTAGTAGACCCATGCTGTACTGAACCGAATGGGGGAAACCCGACCTGATGAATCCAATAATCCATTGTATCTGGTGGTCCCCTCCCTTGAAGTGGGATTTCTAGCACATATTGGAAAATAAAGTAGTAAAATAGCATATTCCATTTCTAAAAAAGAGAACAATACCCATTTTACACTAACTTGGACCATAATTTCACACCTTTGTCATATCACTTTATGACTAGTCAGTATTTCTATAGGACCAATTTGGATTAAGAAGGGTATGAAACTCATGTATTGTACACTACATGTATAATTGGATGAACACAGCTCACACACATTCTTGTTGTATGCTGTAGACTGAGTTAACTGTTGTTCATCGTTACTATTGGCAAGGATTGTTTATGGTTGCTCTAGTGTCACATTTGATATAGAGTTTGAGGTGCTGGGGGTTGGGGTCCTGAGGCTGTAATTATGCTGGATCCTGAGGCTATGTGGAGGCTGGCTGAGAATGTTGACTCTACAGACACATTGGAGGTCTCTGAGCCTTTTGGCAGCAGGAGAGGGCACAGGTTTGAAAAACTAGGAGATATCAGCCTGGATCAAGGCTGCTGCAGCTGCATTAGCTTCAACATGATCAGCTGCATGACATAATGCTGAGCCAGAGGCTGTCCAACTTTGCCTAACACAGTCAGGATAGTGTCTGTAGCATCAAAGGTTGCAGGGACAATGCAGGTGCCTTGTGCTCCTCATCCTATTTGCCTTTTTCCTTTGCTGGTGCCTTGTCTTGTTGTAATTCAACCACAATCTCCTCTTCCATCTGGTGATGGTAGCCAGGCACACCAGCATCCTCATCCAGGCACTCTAGCAGCTGCTTCTCAGCAAGGGTCCTCTGCCCTGCAGCAGCCAACATTTCTGCCATCCTTAGTAGCTCAAACCCCTCAAAATCATGCAGTGTTGCTGGAGTTTGGGAGGCTCTAAGGAGTTTGCAACACCCATTCTTGAGCATGGCAAGAGACTCGTTCTTTCACGTCTCTGCCTTGTTGAAGATAGCGGCCTGGATGGTGTTTTTCTTGAAACTGAGCAGGGTTTTCTTGCCTTTGGTGTGCTCAGTCTTCCTGGTCCATCCCATCTTCAGTCACAACGAGGCATTGTTGAAGACAGAGGTTTTTCTGCAGCGCCTGTTGGCATTATAAATTCCTGGTCCATGGGCTGGATAAGGGCAGTGATGTTTGCTGGCAGCAGCAAAACTTTGATTCGTCCATCCTTGCTGCAGAGTTTGGTGAAGGAAAGATGGGCTGGTGCATTGTCCAACAGCAGAACTGCATCCATGTTCGCTGGCTGCTTGGGGAGGGGTGGCAGGATGGCTGGTCGATGAGGCAGGGTCTCTTGGGGTTCTCTTGAATTTTGTGATTAGAGACTGCTTCCTCTTGTTAACCCCATCTCTGTGGAGGTCAGCATAAAAGCGAAGCAGCCGAGAATTAACGATGCATAACCTGGCCAATATTCTCGCTGTCACTGACCAGCTGAAAAAACCATCGTGAACAACGAATGTGACAATTTAGGGCTCAGCAAGCATGCCATGGTGTTGACAGGGCCCTTCGTTTTTATGCTGACCTACACAGAGATGGGGTTAACAAGAGGAAGCAGTCTCTAATCACAAAATTAATGAGAACCCCAAGAGACCCTGCCCCATCGACCAGCCGTCCTGCCACCCCTCCCCAAGCAGCCAGCGATCCTAGCATCCCTAACCTTTTTCATTCTGATGACCCCAGTGACGATTCTGACTTCGAGGGGTTCATGAGAGAGGCAGAAAAAACACAGCAAGATGTGGAAATATCTACCAACAGTGATAGTGATGACTTAGGCCCCGCGTGGTGACAGTAGCCAAGCCTCGCTCCGCCACCAGTCCCGTACACCAAGCCAATCTTCACATCAGTGTAAATGCATTTTTTTTTTAAATGTTTCTTACCTATGATGTTTTCTCATTAATATTACTGTACAGTACATCAGTTCGTGATTGTTTCATTTATCATCGTAAAATTAAGAGGTAGAGTCGAGAGAAAGAGTGGGAAAAAGTTCTTACCTTGGGGTGATGTCGACCAATTTGCCTTAGTGGTAGGTGGTGGCGACCATCATCCACTCACTTGATGTAGTGCTGCCTACTTGTTCCTTAGCCTCTATCATTCTTTTTCTGTGCCTGCCCTCCTCTCTTCCTATTTCTCCCATCTTTCCTGTCACTTCTTACTGCTTTTCTTTCCTTTACAGGTGGCTTTACATTGAGTGACAAGCCAAATCGTTTCCTGTAAGCCAAGAAACCATTTACAACGCTGGGTGGTAACCATATAACCAAACCATACGTGCTCCCTACGTGTCAACAATTGGGTTGGTGGAGGGTTAGTGCCCCTCCCCGTAATATAAATAACTCACAGTCAAATGGCCACCCCTTATGGGATTATGATGTCTGGCAATAGATAGATAGATAGACATATATTTAATTGTTTGAATTTTGCGAATTTTGATTTTGCGAGGGTTTTTGTCGACCATATTCTTGCAAAATTGGAGGAAGCACTGTACAGTACAAATACAAATTTCAATATTCAAAATAGTCTACCCATCAACCAACATATATTTACAGTCATAATAATGCTTACTATCCAGAACATTATGTGTAAAAAACTAATTCTAGATTTTTTGTTTTGTTTTTTAATATATATGAATTGCAAACTTTTAAGTTGGACAGAAAACACTGCATCAGCACAAAAGTTCCTTGCGCTATTTGTCTGTAGATCCTGATATTTTGCAGCTACTGGAAACAGGAATGAATGAAATGGTACAAAGAAGTATGAAACACTTCAGATTACACGATAGCAGCTTAATCCTGCACCATCTGAAATGATCCATATCACTTCAAAGTAATTAGAGAAAATTTATAGCCTCTACTATGTTCAAAAAAAGGCTTTACAATACTAAACCATTCCATAAGTACAGAAATTATTAAGCTATGTGGAATTAATGAAAAGCCGGGGCCAAAAATGAAGAATCTCTCAACATCAGAGTTTTCACATGAATTTTTGAAAGTTCTAACTAGAAGCTATTCATACTCTTCTATAAATAGTTTAATTATAGCCTGGCTACGCAGACAATGATGCCCATAAGCCAACGTCACCTGTTAGGAGTTGGGTATTCTGTAGTAAATACGTAACAAATATGCCAGTAGGAGCAAAGAGGGTGTAGAACTCAAAATGAGGGTAAGAAGGGTGGAAAAGAGTAAGCTTAATGTTTATATGTGTGTAGGTGTGATATTGATGTTGGTCCTATGGCAACTTTACAAATTCTCAAATTGGCCTACTCGTCGGTTATTGTTTCCCTTGCAGATTTCCCTCAGGGTCTTGAACTTGTCTCGTCCCTGCCGTACGTTCTCCTCGTGAATCTTGTCCATCGTCGTCTCCTTCTCTGAGTCTCGCGTTGATTCAAGATCGTGTTTCAGGGCCTGAGAAAAGAAAGATTATTAAAGAATGGACAAAAAATATAAAGCAGAAAAAAGGAAGATAATATGATGATTACTAAAGGAATGGACAAAAATACATGGTAATATAAACAAAAATACATGAAAATTATGAATAAAACTGAAAAAAGGACTTCTATCCATCCATTACCCACTTGTTTAACTGCCTCAACAGGAGTATAGGGGGTTGGGACTAGGCTACTTAGTACGGACATTTAAGGTGCGAATGACCAGTCACTCTCCCAAGAAACATTTGATGAACAATAAACCTCAACAAACCCTCACATGTAAACCCTTTAAGAACACATCAAGTTGGAGCAACTTAACCCACAAGACCACCAGGTGCACATCTGGATATATGGTTACCACCCAGTGGAGTAAATGGTTTCCTGGTATAAAGCAAACCACTTATCTTGTCACTCAGTAAAAAGTTACTTGAATGCAGCACTACATGAAGTGAGATGATGGTGGAGGCTCTCATCTATGATATGAAGTAGAATAAAATGAATTGGATAACTCAACATGTAATGACTGCTAGCTATAATCACTGTATCAGATAACTATCTCAGACAACAGTCCAGAATTGTTCTAACATTTATCAACATTATTCATTCAACTGAAGCCAGACCTACATTAACTGCTGTATAATATACGGACTTGATGCTAGGCTACTGTAATCTACAATTCACATCTGATGGTAGGTAACTGGCCTCCACCTGATGACACTACATAATCAATACCCTCCAGTTAACCCCTGAAGATTCAAAAGATGCATCATGTATGGCTACCACTTACACTAAAGCCTGAAACACTAAATCACTAGGCATATACTAAAAAAGATAAAATGAATAACAGAGGGCAGGCCTTACTTTAAGTTGGATCTGTAACCGTTCATTGCACTCGGCCAGTGTCCTCCTCTCTCCAATGGGGTCCTCGATGAGTTCCTCCCCAGAGCAGAGTTCCTTGGAGATGTTGCCATTGGGTATGTCGTCGTTCTCCTGAGTGCCTTCCTGCTCAGCGATATGGTGGTGCTGGGGTGTGGATGTGGCTGCGATCAAAGCAGCTGTGGCCTCCTACTGCTTCCGCCTCACCTCCTCAACCTCGAACTGGGGACATTGCACGATGGTTGAGAGTGTGATAAGGCAATCAGTGCTGCATACTAACCCTGGCTTGATATACGTCACTCAAAACTACATAATTATATCTTGCTATCACAGTGCCACGAAATGTTTAAATACAGCATAATGGTTGACTAAGTACAGTATTACAGGGCTCAATGCCATTCGCTATTTGTACTTTGATGTCAGTGACCTAAACTGTTCACATTGCAGAATTACACCAATATTTGGAAAAGCTGTTTATTATGGAAATGCAACAATTTTCACCTGATTTGGACTCGAAGAGGATCCAAGTTGAGAAAAAGAAAACATTGTAATTATTCTTCAATTTACGTGGTCTATTCTTACCTATCTAAGTACCTACCAACCAATCATTTATTGCTCCTCAGGACCTCGGGTAAAGATTCTTGGTCCGGATATTTAAGGACTGAGTTACAACTTGCCTGATACTCATCACACGTTTTGACTCAACTAAGATTAACACTTCCACAAAAGGGGTCTGTACTAAGTTTAATAGAATTATCTGAAGGTCAGAGTATGACCAAGCCTGATTATAGGGTGATCTGAGAAGAACTTTAGGGGAGTTTGGGGGTATTCATCCGGAAATCTGAGGCAGCCTGGCATACTTTCGAGGTGGGTACTGCCACCCCAACCACCAATCTGGCAATGTCATTACTGATAATAACTAAAGACATGGTGAAGGGGTGAGTCAAATCAAAGAAGTATCTAAACCATTAAGCATTAAACATGAATTTTCTAAGCATCAGAATCTGGGGTGTTCCTCTTTTAGTGCCCTACCTTGTTTACAATTATGTCAGTATTTACCGATAACCTGGGGAAAAACGCAACGTATAGACAGAAGTAATATTTCAAAACACATCCCTGACTTATGATAAATGTTAAAAACAACAACAAAAGCTGACTTTTCAATGCATACCAAGCCTGCTTCAACCTGTATCAGTAATATGATCAATAGGCTTTGCTTTAAACAAGCACAAGAATCACATGGTCCTTAGCAATGAGATATAAGTGATAGGAAGCTATGACTACATGCTGCACATTCTTCTATCTATCTATCTATTGCCAGATGCCTCAATCCTGCACGGGGTGGCCACAAACAAATCGCCTCCATGTCGCTCTGTCCCCCGCCATTTCACTACCCCGCTCCCAACTCACATCCCCCTCTCTCATATACCTCTCCACGCCATCCCTCCATCTCATCCTCGGCCTCCCCCTTCCTCTCGCCCCCTCCCTCACTCACAAACACTCTCCTCGTCAGTCTTTCACTCTCCATCTTTTCCACATGCCCAAACCACCGTAACGTGTTTCTCCTAACGCTTCCTATCACGTCCACAACCACACCACAACGCTCCTTCACTTCCTCATTTGTTAGTCTGTCTCTCCATGTGACTCCACATGCACCTCTCAAATAACTCATTTCCACTGCTCTCACTCTTGACTTCTGTCCTTCCAACAGGGTCCAAGCTTCACTTCCATATGTTAGAGTTGGTATCATAATACTGTCATGTAACAACTTTTTCACTTCCATGCTCACCTCCCTGTTTCTTATCACTGCTTTCAACGAACCAGCAACCTTCCTTCCCTGCCGCACCCTTTCGAGCACTTCACCCTCCAGACTTCCATCCTTACTCTTCACACTACCCAAGTGCTTAAATGCACTCACATTCTCCATATCCTTCCCATCCAATCTCACTGTACATTCACCGGCTTCACTTCTCTCGAAGACCATCACTTTACTCTTCCCTATATTCACCTTTAGATTCCGTTTCTTACACACTCTCCCAAACTCATCTAGCAAGCCTTGCAGCTCCCCTTCGTCTTCACTCAACAACACAGTATCATCTGCAAACAACAGTACAGGGAGTTTCCAAACACTGCCCTCTCTCACTAGGGCCGCTCCAACATCCACTGCCCGACCTTGTATCTCTTTTATAACCCCATCCATATACAGACTGAACAACCATGGAGACATGTCACATCCTTGTTTCAATCCAACCTTCAAATGGAAAGATTCACTCAGTTTGCCATCCACACGTACTGCAGCCTTAGCATCCTCATACATACTCTTCACTGCCTTCAACAACTTCCCATCAACTCCATATATTCTTAATACCTTCCACAATCCTTGTCTATCAACCCTATCATATGTTTTCTCTAGATCCATGAAGGCTGCATACAACTTCTTGCCCTTCTCTAGAAACTTTTCCACTACAGATCTAAGAATGAATATCTGGTCTACACAACCTCTTCCCTTCCTAAAACCTCCTTGTTCTTCTCCAACTAATTCCTCTGCTATTTCCCTAACCCTGTCAATACGTATCCTACTATATACTTTTCCTATTACACTGAGAAGGCAAATGTCTCTATGATTACCACACACTGCTTTTTCCCCTGAAAAGAGGAATAATTATACCTGACTTCCAATCCTCCGGGACTCTACCCTCCTCCCAAGCCAATCTGCACACCTTCCACATCCATTCTATTACTAACTCTCCCCCATGCTTCAGCATTTCACCACACACTCCATCAATTCCTGGGGCTTTCCCCATTTTAACTTTCTTCATTGCTTCCACCACTTCCATCCTACTGATTTCCACCTCTCTTCTCATAACCCTCCTTCTCACCATTCCCCAGCCACTTATACTTGCATTACTTTCAATCTCTACATTCAACAGTTCATTAAAGTGTTCTCTCCATCTGTTTACTTTTTCTCCCATCTCCACTAGTAATCTACCATTTTTATCTTTCACACCCCCACTGACTTCGTTGGCACCCTGTCTAGCTCTCTTTCCTTCCTTCCAGAACATTTTCTTACATTCTCTCCACTTTGCACTCAAATTCCTTCCAAATTCCTCATCCACTCTCTTCTTACTCTCTCTTACTAATCTTTTCACCTCTCTCCTCCTCTCTACATATAAGTCTCTCGTCCGTCTCTCTTCTTCGACACCCCTATTCCTCATCCACTCATTATATGCTTTCTTCTTTTGTGCCACAGCCTCTCTCACCTCTTCAGTCCACCATGCTGTTCCCTGAACCCCTTTTCGTCTTCTCTTCACCCCACACACCACCTCACATGCTGCACAGATTTCTTCTGTGAATATGTTGCACACACATTCTTCAAGGCAGGTAATAAACTAAGCAATTATATATTTTAAGAAAGCATTTTATATTACTTAAACACTTAACAATTCTTACAATGCTTAAATGTGATAGATTCAAAAATGAAGTATGCAATGCAATGAAAAATCATTTGAAGATTTCAGTTAGAATAAAAAACCATCTTCATGGTAAAATTTTCCATTACGTTTGGTATCTGATTATGATAAAAAACGATGGTGTTTAGCCATGGCAACCCTCAACATAAAATTCATTACCAGAGTTGTTAAACATTTGTATGCTTTCCTTTTGCTCCTTCACCTATGCTTTTCTTTCATTCCTTCACCTCAAAGTGATATTTTACTTTCACTCTTTCTGGTAATACAGCAGACATTTTATTATTTGACCTAGGGAAGCACCCTCATAGTCAGAGAGTTTGTTAATTAAAATGCTAATTAGTGGTAAGGACGTATCTTCATAAGCGCTTAAGAAAATGATGACCCTGACCTCTTAATGATGCTTTAATTAGCCAATTTGTCAGGTATATTAGCCCCAATCACAGTGAAATAGTTAATGAAATATCCAGCCTATTGAATTTGAAGTCTTCAGATACATAATATAATCTGGAGGAGGAAACTATAAGGAAGATACAATTACAGTAAAGAGGTTATGCTATTTCATGACAGTTCCATATTACGTGATAAATGAACTCTGTCAAAACAAATCCATCATTTACTCCCTTAAAAGTGTACTTACAGCCTTCTCTTACATGAAGCTACACATTTTTATCATGACATGGGTTTCATATAAAATTATGTTATAAACAGCAGGAAAATACAAATACAATTATTTCCTCACAGGTACAAAACTACAGTACTGTATTACTGATTAACTGGTTTTGATTGAGTTGTATAAATTTTTGTTAACATGCTTACTATGCACAATCTTCAAAATAACTAAATTACCTTTAAATGACTCTGCTGCCAGCAAAAAGTAGCACAAGGTATACACTAAATACATCTAAAGAGACAACATTTAGATAAAAATAGATGCAAAAACATTCAATAATTAAAAATGTTCAAGTCCTGGGTAGTGGTAGTAGTGGTTGGTCCCTAGGCAGTCTGCCCAAACAGCCCCGAGTCCCTAAGGAAGGCCACAGCCAAGACCGGGCTTTCCCACAGATGTCGTACCGCTGCCCAGGTGTCGTTACGGTATTTCTCGGGAATATATTCTCCCGTATTTAATAGTGAATGGTAACGTGGTCAAACCGCCTCGACACTGGCAACGCGCGACATGGGGGACTTCACTAACACGCCACTATACACATGTACTTAGAACTGGGAACTGGAAGAAGTGAAAAAATAATATGGCTTTTCTAGGCTTTAATTACAAAATAGTATTTACAAAAATCTACAAATAACTCTGAGGTAATTCCCACCTCATTTCACTTCACGTGTAAATGTGCCAAAAAACCGCACATACACGTCTACTCTTAAGTCACTTGAATACTAACACTATTTTAATAAAGCAAAGCCAGTCTTGTAAAAAATCACTAGTGCTGTTATATATATAGCACTCTTTACTCACTCATATATATGAATCTTCACTGTTACATCAGTACAAGAAAAACACATTTAACATTTAAAATCTTAGAGTCCTTGTACTAGTCCCAGACGACAGACAAATAAAATAGCACTGCTAGTCGGTTGTACCCGCGGTCACAAAGCATGTACTTTCACTTACTACCAGTAGTGCTCGCATTGCTGACTCCCTGGAACTTTACGTTGGCTATACAGCGACGTCTCTGCACCAGGCACGTCGGGCTGCCTCACCGTTCACTAGGGCTCTCCTCCAGGCTCTAGTCTGAACTGAACTCTCTGGCCCTGTCTGGCCTCAGAAAGTTGCCGATGTTCGCCAGCGGGCATGGGCTGCGAGGTGGATGATAACTTCACCCACTCACCCAACGCCGTCACCCACATCTCACCCGCTTCACCCGGCGCCGAGCCGGACCAGATCTGCAGACGTCAGCTCGCGCTCCCACAATCGGATAACGCCCAACCAGCAGTCTTGTGCATAAACAAATTGACCAACACCACCTGCACTACCCCTCTCTCTCTATCTCTTCCTCCTCCTTCCTCCAGTTATCTCTTTCTCTCAACCTCTCTTCCTTATTCCATCTCCCTATTGCCCACAGCTGTACACAGAATCCATCGAACCCCTACTCTTTCCCCCCTGTCCGCGTTTCATCCTAAACTCACGTCCGGCAGGCGGTGTCACCTGCACACCTGTCACAGCTGTGTGTCTTACACCTGCCCGAGGGGATGCATGTCGGCTTCCCGACATTTCTTCCCCCAAAGGTGAAGTCACACGTCCTCGTCGTGAGTTGGGTATGGCGGGGTTCTGTGCACGTCGACGTCTGAGTATGGACTCTAGTCTGCAACATGTACACCCACAGCCAGTAATGTAACACTTATAAAGGATATATGCGGACAGAAGAACCAGAAAGAGAGCTATCCCAGCATGGACATAGTACCTGAAAAAGATGGAAGAACCGAAGGGTTTGAGAGGTTCAATCAATTGCAACTGACTTTGATATTTAAGGAGGTCATCCAGAAACAGAGGAGTAATGTTAAGGTGAGGTCCTAAAGTGGGTAAGTCCTTTATAGCTGTAAGTTCAGCATAGGTGAGTGAGGTACTGAGGTTTGGGAGATGGGGGTAAACAGTGAGCTTAGTTTCTATAGCAAGAGTTGCATAGGCAGGGAGAGTCAGAGCTTCACTGTGGGCACTACAACCATCTCCCAAGACCAATTTCCCTACTCCCTTAACAACTTGCACTGTCTTCCGTATGGGGTTCACAGCACACTTCAACGTGAAATACAAAGACTGGGCTGTGGAATAGCACCAGTAATTTCTCAGCTTCACAAAAACTGGGCTAAATGAAGTTAGGATCTCTTTTCTACAGAGCCTAGTGGCATTGTCTTTGTTAAGAAAAGAATCACTCTCACAAGATGGGGTCGCTACATGATAGACGGATCCCAAAGGTTCACAGATCACCAAGTCCTGGTGATTCCTGCAACTGGCGAAATCTTGAAACAGCACATAATGAAGGCGGTCTTCTGTGAGAGCAAGGAAGTTATACTGGTGGAGTACTCTCACGTAGACCTCTGCGGAAGGCACACTGTAAGGAAGTGAGGTGATCCTAAAGATGTCAAATACATCAGAAGGGTCACCCAACACAGGTATTAGTAAGTAAAAGCACACAGCTGACATGTAACCTCGAGGTACAACTTTGATGATGTCACGGTACAGTGCTAGATATTCTGGCCTCGCTGGGAAAAGTAAACCTGGCTCCTTGAGTGATATATTCCCCAATAACTCCAACAAAATTTCGTTCGGGACTATATCTAGACTCAGCCTAGCCTGGAGCATCTCTTGGATACCCAACTTAATTCTAAAATGATCAGCTATGATGTCAGACAGGGCGAGTTGGAGGTTGAACAAAGCCTCATACATCTTCACTTCATTCTCCAACTCTAAGGTCTTCAATGAATACAGCCGTATAATACTGTAAGAAATATTGGCTGCCCTCTGTATCTTCAACAGTGCCGCCTGCATATGCGACACGTCGCGGATTGTTGCATTCAACACCTTGGAATGAACATTTAATACTGCCCTCTCCTTCTCTGACATCGTCTCAAGGCTCCCTAATCTAGCATGGATGTCATCAACAAGTTGCTGAGTAGCTGTTCCAAAGAAAACATTGGCAAACTGCTCCAATATGTCAATCGCACCCCGTTTGGAGCGACGATTCCATGGATGATCTGACACGAGATAGTCCATATAATTGCTCAAATCCTGATAGCGAGTATCAAATTCAGCTTGAAATGCATGCACAGTAGTCCGTAATGAAACAACTAGAGCGCTGCCATTATCCATGTGGCCTATATTCCACAATATGGCATCACTCAAGTCGCGAGCAACATGCAA
>JAGKTI010026879.1:0-13437 GCA_018397915.1 Birgus latro | reverse complement strand
AGTAGTAGTAGTAGTGGAAGTGACAGTGGTAATGGTAGTAGTAGTAATAGTAGTAGCAGTTGTTGTTGTTGTTGTTGTTGTTGTTGTAACTCCAAGTTTATCACAGTATGAATCCAATTGACTGTAGGGTGATATTGTCGCTCTCCTGCAGTCCACCGTCCTCCTTTGGATAAGGAGTGAGTTGAGAGACGTTTAAATCTGAACCCAATGGACAGCAGGCTGAGGCGGTCCTCCTGCAGTCCACTATCCTCGTTTTGGGAGCTAGGGAGAGGATCGGGGAGAAGTGAAGGACTTTTATTTAAGCGTAGTGGAGCCTCCAATTTATATTGGTGCCACCGAGTGAAGGCGTCTCTCTCCAGTACCTCGAGGAAGTGTAAAAGAACATCTATAACAAAGTGAATGCAGGAAATGAATCTTTGACAAATTATGCTGCAGATAGTATTTAAATTGAGTCCGTTCGACAAGAAACTCTGTAATATGAAGTGCATAAATGTCAAGGACGATGCGTTTGATATTTGAACGGGAGAGAGAGAGAGAGAGAGAGAGAGAGAGAGAGAGAGTGAGTGAGACCAGTTATTAAAAACAATGCTTGTGGTAACCAGATTGGATTTATGAAGCAAGGCAAAGGATAAGTCTGATCCACTCCTGTAATATTTTAAGGGAAAATAAATAATTATTTACGGGGGTGGTGGAGGGACGAACCCTGAAGTTCCCACCATCAGTAAACTTTGGGCCAAGTGAAGGTCTACACTTCTGCATATTTCGAGACCCTGCGTAAAAACTATGATGTTTTCCTCCCTGCGGGCTGTCCCCTCCCCTCCATGGGGGTTACCACTGAGGGTTCCATCCTGCTTTAAGTAAGGCTGGAGTGAACGTCTACCAGCAGGCAAAATTCCCATTCGTTGGGTAAAAACCATGATCGTACATGGAGGCTTTGGCCCGGACCCCCGGGAACCGCCCCCTCCCCCCCACACACATCCTTTTGGGAAGTGTCATTTTTTTGGGTCTCACCCGGCCTAAAACTTGACTCCGGTAAAGATCTACCATTGTTCATAATTTCATATTCTAACTTTTAAAAATATGACATTGTCTCCTCTAGGCCCTTCCCCTGCCCGTGGTGGTGGGGGGGAAGGAGGGCGCAGGGGTCTTAGGGGTCCCACCGTGTCTAAAACGTGGCCGAGGTATACGCCTACCAATATGCAAAATTTCGTGTTCTATGCTTTTAACCTGTCCGAGTGAAGCTCTGCCATTGTGCAAAAGTCGTGTTTCAAGTTAAAAAACTGACCGTGCCCAACGGTTTTGTGTGGGACACCCGGGGGCCGCCTCCCCCCAGCTGTGTGACCGTCGGGGGCCCACCCTGCATTGAACGTGGCCCAAAGGAGTTCCATGACTATGCATTTCGTTTTCGTAACACTCCTCCTATAAAGCCTGACCCCATTCTTCAAGATAGTATAGTTACTCAGTATCTGAGAGAATGGGAGAATGACACAGTTAGGGACAAGCATTATTTTGCCACCCCCCGCGGGTGCGGCAAAAGTTTATATGAAAGATCCTCTATCTTAACAGTCTCTTGTACTAAATATTTCATTTATATTTCTACACCACTGTTGTTTGAGAAAAAAAGTATCTGTAACAAATGTCAATATGATTATTTATAGCTTGTTGCTTTTGACCTGGCGAAGATCCCTAATCCTTTCAGTTAAGTACATTGTTATTGTAATCCGACTGGTGGGTCGATCTGATTAGTAACCATAGAGATCTTCCTGTCTGATATGATAACCAAGCTTCAGTTAATTTCATACAACCACGACTTTTTAATCAAGTTGTGAATGTGGCCCACCTCTGCTAGGTAAAAGCAGAGACTCATTCCTGCCTCATTACTAAGGCTCATTGAATTATTCTAGTCGTGGGAGTGGCTCACTTGTATGAGGTAAAAACAAACCGACTGTAGTATCATCTTTAAGAAACTAGTGAGAAGTAAGACTGCATGTTAAAGATAAGAGGCCGAGAATTCTTTTATTTGAAAGCCAGTTTTCTATCGTTCCGTTTGTCGTACTGATTTGGTCTTACGGAAGGCAAGGCTACAATTTATAAATGATGTTAGGCTCCAAGGCCCTGGAATAGACTGCTAGGGTCGTTTCCATCACTGAAGGGTTAAATGCACCAGTAGTAATTCTCTCATACTTCAAAGACTCACTCATCTGAACAAAATCGTCTGAAGTCACCTGGAATGAACTAGTAGATAAAATGCAACCAGGAGAAAGTTAAGAGACCGTTCACTGTGCTTTTGGAAAGGCGCAGTTTATTTCCTAGCACCGCATCCTGCATGGTTTTCACTCACACATTTGGCTTTCTGACCCTTACTCACGACACATTTCTCTTCCTCCTCCATATAAGGCTGTAGCATAGGAGGCTTTGTAACACCTCGTCCTCTGCAATAAGTTTTTCATATCACACTTGGGTAATTCTCTTGTATATTACTGATGCAAACTGTGTCTTAGTTACCATATATACGTAACATACTCGAACATGAGAAAGTAAGATGTAAGATGGGAAATAACTCGCAAAGGAGAGAGCAGTCGAAGTCTTCTATACTACCGAAAATGCGGCCAATATTACCACCATCTCTTTTCTGTGTATGTGTTCCCTAAGCCCCAGCAGTCTTCCTACATGGCAAACACCTTCACATATCACCACTTCGACTCTAATACCCACCGTTCATATTGATGCTTTTGGTTTACCTCTGCTTTCGTCCATTACTTTCTCAAACACTCTTTGTGACCTGTTACTGACGAACTCCTACAGCATCAACATAGCATGCCTATATTTTACTGAATGCAGCAATAATGAACAGAGAAACATATGACAACCTGTACTTTGATCATGTCAGCAGTATTGGCAATATCGTAACAGCGTTGATCAGGTAGTCATTTTAATCCCACTGAAAAAGCACAACTTTGACGTACCGGTACTGTAATTCCTTAGTAGAATTACGAAATTGTTATTAAAGTTACTTTCAGCCTACTACACCGCAGAAAACTACACAGAAAATTTACTGTTTTTACTGCATCTAATTATACCTTAGTTGTTGGTTCGTCCAGGTCTGTTTATTTATTTTCTATTTAATTTTTTTTCAAGGCGGGTCACTGACCTTTCGATAACCCACTTTGTGGATTTTATAACAGGTAGGGAAGACGTGGGTTTGGTCATGTGGTTACCACCCAGGATGGTAAATATTTTCCTTTTTACAGAAAATCCTTGTTTTGCCACTCACTCTATAGTCACCTTAGGATTGCCTTACACTGAATGAGTGGATGTCTGGAAACCTTACCTTTATGAGTTAAGGGAACGAGGTGTGAGCTGAAGAGGGAGCAGCCAGGAGTGGAGAGAATGACATGGAGGCGATTTCGTTTTTGGCTGCCCCGTCCGGTTAGAGAGAGAGAGAAAGAGGGGGGGGGGGATTATACCTCGGTGTAGCAACACTAAAATGAGGTAAACGTGCAAATGAAGTGGAAAGCAGGGTGGCACAGGGAGGAGTGTGGCTGCTGCTTTGAATACCTTAATAGCAAACAGAGGTCAGACTGTGGAGGCTAGAAGTTGACTGCAAGATGATGTGTTATTTGCCCTCATTAATGTAAAGATGTAAGGGTAGTGTGGCAAGAAAGCGAAAGATCATGAGTAAGAGCAAAGGAAATGGGATTACTGGGGAATGTGTGTAGAGTGCATTGAGTGGACAGGGTAAGAGATAATGTGATTCGTGTGAGATGCGGAGTAAGGACGTCTGTTGATAATTCGGTAAAAGAGAGTGTTCTTAGTTGGTATAGCATATGGAGAGAATAGATGTGGAGTATGAAAGCGGCATATGCGAGTGAGTTTGAAAGTGGGAGAAGGCGTAGTAAGCCAAGAAAAGAGTGGATGGATGTGGTGAGTTTGTGAGAAGGGAGATGGGAAAGTGATGGGGCTAGGGAACTGACAGGGAATGGAGTTGGTCATTATACGAAAGAGCTCATAGCAAGGTTTGGTAGTTTTTTCTCTCTCTCTGATTTCTTCGAGTTCCGAATAGCAATAGATATCGGAATTATGCAACCCGGCCTCACTTATCTATTTTCCCTCTCTCCAACCCACGCAAACCCCCCCTTTACCCCACCCTACTCCACCCCACACATTCCCGTCACACCGTACCCTTCCTCACCTATCAGTTTAATCCCACTCCACGCCAACCAATCCTCCCATTATCCTCGTCCACCCCAACCCAATCCGTCATACTCTCCCTGGCCTCACCTCTCAGTTTTATTGCACTCCATTGCAGCCAACCCCACCATTACCCCACACCATCCCCTCCAACCTTGCTATACTCTGCCCTACAATACCTGCAGATTTTACCCCCTCCCTGTCATTACCTCATCCGAACCCAACATGCTCTTCCCTACCTTACGTGGCAGATTTACCCCACTACACCTCTCTCAACAGCACTATTCCGTCTCTCCACGCCACCCATCTCTGCTGACCTCTACCCTGTCTCACCTGTCAGTTTTATCTCACTACACTCCACACAGTACCTTACCTCACTCTTCGTTTTTACCCTACTCAACCCCAACCAGCACCCCATTACCCTATCCACCCCACCCAACTCCTCATACTCAATCCTACCTCACCTATCCAATTTACCCTCTTCAGCCAAAGCAACCCACTCATTATTCCATCCAGTCCAACCTCGTCATACTCTCCCCAACCTCGTATGTCATTTGATTCCCTCTCCATCTTTCCCAGCAACGTCGTACTTTACAGTAAAATAATAACCTATCAGTATTTCTCCATCATTCCACCTCACTCATCCCCACCATTACCTCACTCCCCATCGATCACTTGCAAGCTCTACCCCACGTAAGTGTCAGTTTTTTCCGTTCCGCCTCACCCGGTCCCGCCGTTACCCCAGCCTCCCTCCACCAACCCTGCCATGCTTCGCCCTTCCTCATCTGTCAGTATTACATCACTAAATTCCATCTAACCTCATCATTATCCTAATCCACCACACCCAGCTCCTCGATAACCCACTCCTTCCCGTTCTACCTGCCATACACTACCGTACCCTACCCAATTTCACCCTACTCATCCCCACCGAGTTCTTTCATTACCCCGCCCTGCTATACCATCTCCTACCTCACCTGTTCATTTCAACCCATGCCATCCCATCCACCCCCACTATTATGCAACTCCACCAAACCCAACTGAAGCATGCTCTCCCCTGCCTCGCCTGCGAATTTTACTCCACCACACCCCTTGAAACCCCACCTTTATTCCACCTCACCTACCCATCGTTGCCGTACTCAACCCTTCCTTACCTGGTAGTTTTACCCTACTACACTGCAGCCTCCCTGCCATATTCTACACTGTCGCTTGTGTTAATTTCGTCTGACCACACTCCAACCAACATCACCATTACCACACTCAACTCCACTCAGCTCTGCCAAACTTTGCCCACATCCACCTGCCAGATTTACCCAATTCCAGGCACTTAAACCCACGATAACCTCATTCCACCCCACCAAACCTCGCAACACTCTGTCGTACTTCAATCAGTGCAACACATTCCACCACACCCAACCCCGCAAATCTTTACTGTACCTCACCTCTTAATTCAATTCACTGCTTCCCACCAACAACACATCAATCCATCATACTCTACCCTTATTTATCTGTCAGTTTACTCCGCTCAGCACCACCCAGCCACATAATATACCTCACTTCAACACACTAACGCCGCCATGCTCAACTCCTCGTCACATGCCAGTTTAGTCCACTTCACCATTACCCCAGTAGCTTATGTCCCATCCAACCGCGCCATGCCTCACCCTACCTCACCAGTCAGTTGTACCCCACGATATTCTATCCAGCTAAATCATTTTCCTACTCTACCCCTCCCGACCCTATCATTACCTCAATCCACCTCACCCACACCGACCGTTTACTCACTCCATCCCACCCATTCCCACCATTACGCCACTCCACCTCACTCAACCCCACCATTAGCCCACTCCACCTCACTCAACCCCACCATTAGCCCACTCCACCTCACCATTAGCCCACTCCACCCCACCATTAGCCCACTCCACCCGACGCAACCTCTCCATACTCAACTCCAGTTCTACCCCACTTCAATCCACCCAGCCCTACCACTACCCTGCTCCACCCCCACCCAACGCCACAACACTGTACTGTACCTTTCGTGTCAGTGTTACCCTACTACTCCCCACCCAAGCCAACAATCATCCCACTCCACACCACCCAGCCCAACCATTACCCCGCTTTACCTCACCTTACCCTGCCATACTCTCACCTGTTTCACCTTTCATTCTGCCTCAACTATCGCTTCTACTCAAGAATATCCCCCTCAACCCCGCCATTACTCTTCCCTACCTCACTAGTAACTTTTAGCCCACTCCACCCCACTCTTACCCCAACTTATTCACCTAACCCCACCATTTCCCTAATCCACCATAGTCGATCACACAATAATTTTCCTCATGGTTTTACCCCATTCTACCCCACCCAACCCCACCATTAACCCACTCGTCCCTCCCAAACTCCACAAGTACTCCAATCCTTCCCACTCAACTCATCCATACTCTGCTCTACCCCACTGTACCGCTATCCAACCCTGCCGTACTCTATATCTCCTCTCAGTTTTACCTCACTCCACCCACCCAACCCCACCATTAGCTTTCTCGTCACTCCATAACCCCACCATTACCGCAGTCCTCCCCATTTAACCCTGCCATTCTCTACCCTGCGTCACCTTTCAGATTTACCTCATTCCACTCTACCTGACCACTCTGTCCCCTACCACACCTCTTGTCTCAGTTTTTCCCCACACCATCCCACCAAACCCCAGAACTGCCTGATACCTGTCCACTAACCCCTGCATACTCACCTGTCAGTCTACCCGAATCCTACCCACCCAACCCCGCCATTGCCCCACTACACCCCACCCTGCCTCAGATATTGTTCATTTCCACTACACCCAGCCTCATTATATCTACCTTATAACACCATTCACTTTAACCTTCCTCCATCTCAATCAACATCACTCCTCCCAGCTGAGCCACACCATTATCCCGCTTCAACTCACCCAATTAGCCACACTGTCCTACCTCATCAGTGAGTTGCAGCCCACTCCACCCAGTTCAACCCCACCATTAACCAACACCATCCCCACCCACACTCCTGCAGTATTCTACTCTTCTTCACCTGTAAGTTTTACCACAATCCACCCCACCCTACCCCGCCATACTCTACCCTACCTCATACTCTAACCTCTCTTCATTTACCAATTTTCTCCCACTCCACCTCACACAACCCCACCATTACCCCCAACCCTGCACTACGTCCCACCCAACTTCGAATTATTTTACCTTACTTCGCCTGTCAGATTTACCCCACTCCATCCTACCCCATTCACCCATACTCTCACCTACCTCACTTGTCAGTATTACACCACCCCATCCCACCCGACCCCGTCATTACCCCACTCCACCCCGCCATACTCCACTGCACTCCACCCCAACCGACCCCAACATCACACTGCTCCACCCCACCCGCCCCTGCCATTACCTCACTTGAAGCCCACCCAACGGAATCCTTGCACTCATGTCATGTTGTATAGTCGGAGATTAAGTCATGCAACCACCTCGCATTAGTAACATACAAGAGGATAGTGAGAGGGAATTTGCAGAATAAATAGCTGAGGAGGAAGTGTTGGGAAATCTTCAAAAGCCACCTAGAGACAAATCAATAGCTAACACGGGAACACTGAACACGAGACTGACAAGGGAAAAAATCTCTGAAAAGTGCAGGTGCCTCAAAGGTTTGCAGTTATTTGGCAAAAGTGGCACAGTGTAATTCTTTGCAGTTAGTGCTTGGACACCATGATTAATGAATGGTATTTTTTTTATTTACCAGGTATGCGTATAGCCTATGTAGTTTAATTAGTATTTATCATAAAATTGAATCCAGTTACTTATTATAATAGGTAAAGCTCAAGGGTTTTGTCATATGGAGAGGATGGAGAATGATTGACTAGACAAGTGTAGGTGAAGGGGGATAGGAAGGAAGGGAGACCAAGGATGAGGTGGAGGGATGGATTGGAAAGATATATGAGAGAGCGAGGGTAGCCATACGGCAGAAAACAGTGACTTGGAGGTGATTTATTTGTGGCTACCTCGTTCGGGATTATTGCTTCTAGCAATAGGTAGATAGATAGATAGATTACGGTATCGATCCTTGAACTTGTGTGAAAGTCGAAGACTTATATACAGTGTGATTCATATATTACGCAACTCAGTTCTAGTTTGTAATGGTCACGGCTCATTCAACGTTACCAGCGCTTCCCCTGCATCATTGTCTACTTTCTATGATCCCTTGCATGCTTTATGGTGCATGCTTTTTTACGTCCCTTAATTGTCTGGTTAAGTAGTAATAACGCAGCTAAAATGTATTCACTCCTTACAAAAGCAGACTGAGCCGTTCCCGCACAAGGCAAGATTGGAGCGCGTAGTATACGGACCATCCTGTATTATGCCTATTTCCTTCACGTGGGTATTTAAGGCAGACAGTCAGTTTTTGCTTAGTCCCAGTCTTCTCCCAAAACATTATCCGCATTAATCATTTTACATTCAGGTTTTATACTGGGTGGACAGGGCCAAATGGAAAATTAACTGAGTCCTCTTGCCTGACCGGCCTGGGAGTAATGTGTAGGTTACCATGTTATCAATATTGTGTGTGAAATTCGTGCATGATGATATTTTGCCTCTGTGTTTTCCCCTGCCAATTAATTTATATGGTTATTATGAATATATATTGTCGTAGGGGAATTATCATGTGTCAGAGCAACGCATTTTTGTAGTAATTAATGCTCTTTGACCATTGTTGTAAAAAATACCACATTAACAATTTTAGAAGCTATGTTGATAGATAAAGGGCCAACACTCGGCACTGGGACATTGCTTAATTGATTCTATTAGTCTTCGTGATTTCTGTCAGTCCAGCTTCGACACAGCATACATTGAACACGCAACATTGAAGCCATCGGTTATTGCTGAAATTTTAATATCACAAACGTTCACGGATATTCCATAACGGTGCAGCATTAATTGTCAGTGTTTATGTTATGGAATGAAACTCTTGTGATGGTTGCTATTTCACAGCATTCCAAAATATATTGATTGTATTACTTGCTTATCATCTGTTTCGCTAGTTACTGTGCTGTCATATCTGATGAAAGTTAAACGGAAGTGAGGTGAAGAAGAACAAACCAGGGACATTCACAGAAAGAACTATATTCTCAGTTCCATCTGAAGAAAATTTACACATGGCGAAATGCAATGAAAATCCTGTCTCTGCTAGTGCGTATTTCAAATGGTTCGATTTTTCCGCTTTGTATTTGTCAGATTTTGGGATACTTGCCTCTCTCTCCGTACCTACTAAGAGTATAGCTTCATACCAGCAAGCTTACTAGAAATGTATAAATCAGATTGTGAATTAACAGTGAACAGTAAAATGATCCATGATTTTCTCAAAAGGCTGAAGGGGAAACATATCGCTGAGCAGACTACAGTACAGTTAGATTTTTGAGATGCAAGGAAGAAGGAACCAAAGACCAGACCCCCCAAGACTGTTATTTAAAAGGAAAAATAAAATAATAACAGAGCCAAGACCAAGAGGTGACGAAGCAGGTAGGCTGACATGAGTATAATCGTTTTATTTTAACTTTGTGGTGCTGTAGGGGGATGCTTTCATGTGGTGGGAAGGATGATATAACCATGTGGCTCCAGTGCATGGTTATATACTACTAACGGCCTTCAACTCTTTCCCTATCCCCCGAGAGAAGGATGGTGGACCGCACGTGGAGGGCAGCTTCAGCCTGCAGTCTGTTAGGTTTACGTTTCAGATAAACCTGGGATATCTCCTCCTCCTCCTCCTCCTCCTCCTGCTACTACTACTACTACTACTACTACTACTACTACTACTTTAGCTTGGCCTAAAAAATTTTTGTCTTCATCTTAAATGCTGAGCTGTAGCGAAAGGTTAACACTTGAATGTGAATCTACTCACGAAGCAGTGCCACGAAAAGCACTGTCTTTTTCTGCCACTGAGCTACGTGAAATAAGCTACAAAATGGAAAACATCTTGTTCAAGCTATGGTGAAAGAACTCTAGTCAAGTCACGCATGTTACCAAAAATATAGCTACATTTAAAGACAGGTTTCCATTTCCTGTTGCTAGCTAAATCCTTTACGATGACGTATTTCTACATTTTCCTTCTGCCTTAGGATAATTTTATTGAGCGATGTCACTCAGCTCCGATAGTGAACGGAATATATTTTTTTTTATCTGACCCCTCCTGCTCAGATATTAACCCTCTCACGATCGCAGCGACTTTAGTATTGCATTTCAGCTATCGCCAGACGATTTTATTCGGCTGAAAGAAAGTCATCGGAGCCAGCGAGTGTTACCTGAAGTTGTTAATTGGATAGATTAATGGAACGATAACAAACAACTGGAAAACAGATGATATTTTTAAACCGATTTCAAGTAGTGGAGAAGAGAAAGTTATGAAGCTGAAGGAGAAAGTTAGATATAAGGTTGGTGAGATCAGTTCAGAATGAGAAGAAAAATAATAAATCACTTCAGCACGATAACGCCTGTTCTTAGTAAACTGTTGTTACTTCCAAGCGAAATACTGTAATTCAGCGTAAGCGAGTCATAATGAAGGTGTTAATGAATGATTGCTTGAGCGTCACCAGTTCAGTATATGTCTCCTAAGCTCATTATATAGTAGTCTAGTGCTAGCAAACATGAAACAGAAAAAAGTAGTCTCATCGCGCCAGTACATGTAAGGTGATGTTTAAATTGCTTCGCTCGGAAAGACGAATAAAAATCTTGGAAACTCTGAAGTGATCCACCCTTAATATCAATTTGTCTTGTACTGGAATGTCAAGGAGCGGCTCAAGTTACTAGGATGTTAATGAATACAGGGCTATCCCGCCTCTCTCTCTCTCTCTCTCTCTCTCTCTCTCTCTCTCTCTCTCTCTCTCCCTCTCCCCTACTTTGATTCCGAGCAATAATAAATATAATTGCTACCAGTTCACCCACCCTTCATATTACTATATACTGTTCTAACTCAGACTTTGTCCTTTTACAACATATTTCACATAGATCAGTGGCAGAAAAAAAGAAACTAGGAGTATACTACAGCTCTGCATCCATTCCACAGAACAGCTTCTTGAGTAGCATCATATTCTAGTGTCTGTCGAGAGGGCAGTTATAGGTCAAGCTTAAGTAAAAATGTTATAGATGGTTTTACATGATCTCAGTAGATGTCAGACTGATGGACTAAGTTTGTTTCCCCTTTGTCCCTGTTCAGCCAGCGCTAAAATTAGGGATCTGGATGTAAACTATATCGGGTCGTGCTCTGAGGGAAGATTAGGACTTAGAATTATTATTGTTTGAGGAAATGACCTTCGTGAAGTCGATAGGCATAAATCTAGCCCGTCATCATTATCATCATCATATTCCTTTTTTTTTTTCTTTTCCGTCTTCTTCATTTTATTTTGACACGGTTTTGACGACGGCCAGACCGTAGTGCATTTACGCTTATCTGACAGAGATCCCTAACCCCCTCTTAGCTCAGCTGATAACCAAGTGTAGTCAGATTGGACACATCCCTATCTCATAGTCAAGAACCATCGAATTTCATGCCGCCTCGACTTAGTATTCAGGTTATAGGAGTAGCACATTTAGGAGAGATGAAAACAGAAGGATTAGCCTGTAACTTTTTTTTATGCAAGGAAGAAGGAACCATAGGCCAGGAGGCCGGAAACCGTTCATTCCAAGAAAAAAGCAAAAACAATACAAAAGAGAGCCAATTTCAAGATCCGTTCACTTCGAGAAGAATGGACACACTGCGTTTGAAAGACTGGAGATCATAGGAAGTAGGAATTACAGACAGAGGGAGAAAATTCCAGAGTTGACCTGTTGCATAAATGAATGACTGGGAGTTAACTCTTTCATTAGAGAGCTGGACAGAAAAGGAATGAGAGTTTGTTGTTAGACGGGTGCTACGTGCCCGTCGTAGGGGTGGAAGGATACAAGCAGACAGTTCAGAGGAGCAGTTACTGTTGAAGCAGCGATAGAAATGAGATAAAGTTGCAACCTGTTCGACTTCACTATGAAGAAGGAATAAAATGTTGATTACCTTGCCGTAAATTATAAGGAAGAGTTAACACCCTTCCTGCAAAGAAGTTTTTTTTTTTTTTTCGAGTGTTGTTCTTGCTACCTCCAAGCGATTTTTATTAAGCTTAGGGGCAGCTCTCTAACTTGCCATTGAAGTGAATCGATCTTTCACACCCCAAAATATTCCCAATCCGTCCACTTCCTTGAATCCGATGACCTTTTTTTATATTTATTCTTGCTATCGCAAGACGATTTCATTCAACTTGAGAGATCTCTTAGTAGTGACGGAATCAGCGAAGGTTACTGCAACACTTTGAAAACTCTTTACAAGCAAACTAAAATGCTGTGGAGATATCAGGAAAAAAAATGTTGTCGGATTGAAGGGGTGGAAACACAGAATAATGCCTATCAACTGCTGGGTGAACAAAGACTGTGTGAAAATTAACAGATTCCACCAGTCTGATGCCAGAAAATCAAACTCGAATAATTCCAGTCATTGAGCTGGTCTTGTTAACCTGTGCACCCCTGGCTTTCCTCCCGTCAGAGATCCTTCATATACGAGTAGGTATCAATATTTTGCTACCAGAGAGAGTTGTATCTCTTCACCTCAGTCCTTCAGCACCAGAAATTTACTGTCATCTGATTACACATTTCGTCACAAGGGAGTATCATAGCCGTCAACTTGAGAATTTCGCCAGCAGGGAGCGAGGTGTCTGCTATGTTAGTGCATCAGAAGGGTGGGATATATCTTTAATAGTTTGCCACCAAAGTGCATCGCATTTGTCCGCCTCTGGAGAGCATTGTATCCGTCGACTTTAATACTCCACCACCAGAAGCGTCAGGAGTGGAAGATGGCGAGTGTGTGGATTCTCCTGGACGTGACTTGGGCTTCATTACTTCGTCAGTCCACACACCGTGCAGGAAAACTACTCTCCATCACTAGACTGCATCGTATACGTCCATTTGAAGGGAACATTGTTTGTCCACTTTAATAATTCGCCGCCACATCCGTCTGTCATCCGTCAATAATTCGATACCAGAGACTCATATTTTTCTGGTAACATATACGCCGCTGGAGAGAGACTTATCTGTCGGTTCCAGTATTTCACCACCAGAAAGCATCGTATCCACCGACCTTATTACATCATCAGAGGACGTCAGGGATGGAAGATCTGGGGTACAATACATCGTTATTCCGCATCCTGCA
>JAGKTI010026878.1:0-13437 GCA_018397915.1 Birgus latro | reverse complement strand
ACACATGTACAGCATGATGAAAACAGGTTAGGCATGAAAATCTTTATTGTAACCATAGGTTAGGTTAGGTTAGGACCGGACATGAAATTAACTGCTTCAACCTTTTCTCTAGCTGTTTTACTTAAGAACCATGCATGGAAAAATTAAATAGCAAGCATGACATTATGATTAACATTTTTGGTAATTTTTTAACACATGTACAGCATGATGAAAACAGGTTAGGCATGAAGTTAGGGTACTTACGAACAAAAAGCGGCCGTCCTGATGTAATAACCCACTCTATCATCTCAGACTCTGACAGAAAGACGTTGCACCTGACACACCTTTCCAATTGAGAATCACCAGCACTTATCACCAACACTTTCACCAAGGTTTCTTTTTTTATAACTGGAATCACATCACTTCACTGCACTGTACACAACAGTAAATTCCCGTGTGGTCTAGTGACGATCCCTGGAGAATTTAGTCGCTGTCAGAGTCTGAGATGAGCAGACGGAGGTGGCATAGGGTCATCTTGGTGCGACGTGGTGATACACTATCCACTACAGAGGACTCCGAAGATAGACACAAACTAACATCCAGTGGTGATTCAGCCGTGCCTGATGTGCTGGGCTGTGGATCGGAGCTAGAAGGCCTGTCTTTGTGAGATGATGGTGTGGAGCGAGAGTGGACGACGGCGGGGTTGACTGGCCTGAAAAAACTCTCAATGGTTGATTGACGCAGAGGACGACGATTTTGATGATTAATGATGCGTTGCCTGAAACCTCGCACTTGACTCGCCAATTCCAATGACCCCATCTCTCTGTCACAGTCCAGGTGTTCTAGGTAGTCAAGGACGAACTCCACATAGTGCCGGATTGTGCTCAGCCTGGGGATCATTGGGGCAGTTGCAACCTGTGAGGAGTGCGCATCATCATCGCTGTCCTCGTCAGAATCTTCCTGCTGGGTACTGGGACCAGCAACAGTAGATGCGATCTCGGTATCAGACATGATCTGATACCCAGGATCGCCCTCGTCGTCATCCAACCACTCACGCACTTCGTCGACATCCACATCGTCTCCACCCGTACGAAGCCTTGCATGAATGTCATCCACGTCAAAACCCAGAAAATCGTGCACCACGTCACTTCCATGAAGTAGGCGAGACCAACCATTTTCTAAAGTCTTGACAGAGACTTCATTCCATGCATTTGCCCAGTTGTAGATGGCAGACTTGAGGTTGTATCGCCGAATGTTTTCGAGTGTTTTTTGTCCTCGCATGTCATGTCCTTCCCTGCGATCGTCCTCATCCTTGTACACAACCATCACCTCGTCCAAGAACTTCCGTCGGTATAGCCTCTTCGTTGCCACAATCACTCCCTGGTCCATTGGTTGGATGACAGCAGTTGTATTAGGTGGCAAAAACAGACACCTGATGCGACCATTCTCTGCCACCAACTCCTTGTCTGATGGATGCGCAGGTGCATTGCCAAGAATCAGGAGGGCCTTTACCTGGTCTTGTCGGGTTTTCAGTGTCTCCGTCTGATAACGAATGACCTCCTTAACAAAGTGTCGGTGGAACCAATTCTTGAAGATCTTGGTTGTGAACCAAGCCTTCAGAGAATGATACCACACGACAGGAAGGGCATTCATTAACCCACGAAGGCACCTAGGCTGCTTTGCACAGCCTACAATAACGGGCTTGAGCCGGTGCATGCCGTTAGCATTGGCACAGCACAAAGCAGACACACATTGCTTCGAGAGGTTGGGGCCAGGTAAAGGCTTCTCCTTCTTCTCAGCGAGAGTGTTTGTGGGTATTGAACGATAAAATAGGCCAGTTTCGTCAGCGTTGTAAACTTGACCAAGAGTGAGGGCCTCCCTGTCAATCAAGCCATTCACCTTCTGCCGAAACTGTTCTACTCCTTCGTTGCTAGCGTCCAGAGCTTCACCATGGGTTTTATGGTTGGTAAGTCCGTGTCGTAACTTAAACGCGAAGAGCCAACCTTGAGATGCCTTGAAGTCTGGGGCGCTGTGTAGCCTTGCGAACTTTTCAGCAGCAGCTTTCAGCTCCGTTCCACGTACCAACACACCAGCAGCTCGTTGTTGTCGATACCAAATCAACGGGGAGCGGTCAATGTCTGCATACTTAGGAGTAAACATCACCTTCCTCTGCACGTTTCATCTGGTCTTCGATGCGAAATCAGCCGTGTACTGCTGTAGTTTGTCTCGGGACTTCTTGATATCAAACAAGGTGGAGCGAGAGAGGTTGAACTCACGTACGATGCGCCCTGTTGACCAGCCAGCGTCCACCTTGTCCAATATCTGCCTCTTCTTCTCCAGTCAGAACCACTCTCTTCCTCTTCTCAGGAGGTGGGGCCATCATCACACACATGATGAAGAAGGTGGAGAGTAGTATCAAGCACTGTAGGAGGTAGGGTATCACCACAAAAGCAATCACTTCGGCTGCCATTTTCGGAGTTGTTCACGAGGGAGGAGGGGAGTGAGTAATGGTGACCGATAGTGGCGTCACGAGTGTAAACAGAGGGGATCGGCGCGCGCGGGAAATTCAAACTGACGCGGTCCCAAAAAATCGAAAACTAATCAATTTTTTCCTGATTTTTTTGCATTTGGCGGGTTGGGCAGCCCAGAATGTCCGGTTAGTGAGTATGTCCGGTTATTGGATGTCCGGATATTAGAGGGATTACTGTATATACAGTAAAACCTCGATATAACGGACTTCAGTAGACCGGAATTCGCTTTTATCGGACTCGAGGAGCTACCGGACTAAACTCCTATATATTGGAAAAAGTCCGATATAGCCAGAAAGCAGTCCGGACTGCCTGACAACTTCAGCTATGTTCACCAAAATAAGACAAGTAAAAGACATGTTTTTCAGTGCACAGTACAGTATTATTATACCATTTGATTAATGTAGTGAAGGTATAACACAGTACAATACTGCAATGGTGGTGAAAACCACTGATGCAATCCGGACTAATGTCTGATATATCGGAAAAAGTCCGGATGTCGCTTTTATCAGATAATCGCATATTTCGGACTGGCCTGAGCCCCAATTAGTCCATTATAGTGAGGTCTTACTGTATATATATATATATATATATATACAGTATAAGCAAAAGTGTTGTCCAAATAATAGAATACATCCAATTAGTGCACGAACAAGCTGATAAAACGCATCATCAGCTAGGTGTCGACTGCAACCAGGCGGGTAGCAGGGAGATCCAAACTTGTAAGTCGAAGTTACCATTCTAAGTGAGAATTACCACAGGATGAGCACCATCTTTAGTAAAGTGAATATGGAAGGAGTTAAGAAAAGGGATAAAGGTAGAAAACAGGATGATGATCTCTACCCAGAACTGGCTGAAATGGAAGCATATGGTAAATTAGAAAAGAAAGTGAATAAATGGGAGAAAAATTTTCTAAGTGAAAGGGAGGAAATTAAGAAGCAATTGTGCATGCAGATGGAAGAAAATGACAAATTAGTAAAGGAATTAAACAAAAAAGACACAACAGTAGTTGAGCTGTTGGTTGAGGTACTATCACTTAAAAGGAATAAGTGATATCGCAAGTACAGTTGTCAACCATGACATTAGTATGGAGGAGTTCAGAAATGATACAGAGACAATTAGGCAAGCATGCAGTCTGACAGACCAAAGCTGTGATTTTGAAGAGAAGATAACCCAGGTGAACGAGGTCATGGAAAGTTGCAAAGATGAAGCAGAAACTATGTATGCTAAAATGGTGAAAGTAAAAGAGGAAGAAATCAGTAGAATGGAAGTGGTGGAAGCAATGAAGAAAGTTAAAATGGGGAAAGCCTCAGGAATTGATGGAGTGTGTGGTGAAAAGCTGAAGCATGGGGGAGAGATAGTAATAGAATGGATGTGGAAGGTGTGCAGATTGGCGTGGAAGGAGGGTAGAGTCCCGGAGGATTGGAAGTCAGGTATAATTATTCCTCTGTACAAAGGAAAAGGGGAAAAAGCAGTGTGTGGTAATCATAAGGAAAAGTATATGGTAGGATACTTATTGACAGAGTTAGGGAAATAACAGAGGAATTGGATGGAGAAGAACAGGGAGATTTTAGGAAGGGAAGAGGTTGTGTAGACCAGATATTCATTCTTAGATCTTTAGTGGAAAAGTTTCCAAAGAGGGAAAAGAAGTTGTATGCAGCCTTCATGGATCTGGAGAAAGCATATGACATGGTGGATAGACAAGGATTGTGGAAAGTATTAAGAATATATGGAGTGGATGGGAAGTTGTTGAAGGCAGTGAAGAGTATGTATGAGGGTGCTAAGGCTGCAGTGCGTGTGAATGGCAAACTGAGTGAATCTTTCCATTTGAAGGTTGGTTTGAAACAAAGATGTGTCCTGTCTCCATGATTGTTCAATCTGTACATGGATGGGGTTATAAAAGAGATACAAGGTCGGGCAGTGGATGTTGGAGCGGCCCTAGTGAGAGAGGGCAGTGTTTGGAAATTCCCTGTACTGCTGTTTGCAGATTATAGTGTGTTGTTGAGTGAAGACGAAGGGGAGCTGCAAGGCTTGGTAGATGAGTTTGGGAAAGTGTGTAAGAAAAGTGAAGTCAGTGAATGTACAGTAAGATTGGATGGGGAGGGTATGGAGAATGTGAGTGCTTTTAAGTACTTGGGCAGTGTGATGAGTAAGGATGGAAGTCTGGAGGGTGAAGTGCTTGAAAGGGTGCAGCATGGAAGGAAGGTTGCTGGTTCGTTGAAAGCAATGATAAGAAACATGGATGTGAACATGGATATGAAAAAGTTGTTACATGACAGTATTGTGATACCAACTCTACCATATGGAAGTGAAGCTTGGACCCTGTTGGAAGGACAGAAGTCAAGAGTGAGAGCAGTGGAAATGAATTATTTGAAAGGAGCATGTGGAGTCACATGGAGAGACAGACTAACAAATGAGGATGTGAAGGGGCATTGTGGTGTGGTTGTGGACGTGATGGGAAGCGTTAGGAGAAACACGTTAAGGTGGTTTGGGCATATGGAGAGGATGGAGAGTGAAAGACTGACGAGGAGAGTGTATGTGAGTGAGGTGGAGGAGGCAAGAGGGAGGGGGAGGCCGAGGATGAGATGGAGGGATGGAGTGGAGAGGTACATGAGAGAGGGGGGTGTGAGTTGGGAGCGGGATAGTGAAATGGCGGGGGACAGAGCGACATGGAGGCGATTTGTTTGTGGCCATCCCGTGCAGGATTGAGGCATCTGACAATAGATAGATAGATAGTGAAAGTAAGGAAAGATTTACAAACAAAAGTCGAAGAAAAAATCACCAGAATGAAAGTGACAGAAATCATTCAAAACAACCCTAAACTGGTCAAAGATTTAGCAGATATTAACAAAGTAGTCACTGGTACAGATGAAGAAGAAATAAGAAACAGAATCTTGAGGGACAAAAAGGAGATGGCAAATATAATGAACACATTGAAGGAAGTATCAGAGGAAATCTGTGATAAAGACAGAGGAACACAAATGGCTAGGGAAATATGAGAGAAATAAGTCAAGGCCCCTAAAAGTAACCTTCCAGAGGGTGAACAATGGAGAAAATACTAAAAAAATGCCTAACAAAAGAGAAATTGGGAACACTAATGGAGAAGAGGGACGAAGCAAAAACAAAGAATGAGGAAAGATCAGACGAAGAGTGAATTTTTTTTACAAAGTAATTGGATTGCAGGTACGAGAGAGGTACATAACCAACAGGGTATAAAAAGATGGAAGGTAGTAGATTCAAGCTATGGCAAGTATGTAAACAAGATGATAGTTGATGTACTCAAATGTAGACAGAATGGTGTCTAAAATATTAGAGATGAAAGACTATACCAAAGAAAAGGAACTGCATATTATATGCCTAACTGAAACAAAATTAGCCCCAAAGATATCAAACGATACCCTAAACTTAAAGGAATAAAATATATGGAGAGGTCAAAAATTTAAGAAAAGGAAGAGTAATTATAATATTAACAAAGACAAATCTACAAGTCAAAGAAACAGAACTGGATATACCCTCCCAAGTAGAACTGATTGCAGTAGAGATTAACACATCTGAAGGGAAAGTAACTGTGGCAAATTTATACATGCCATCCAAAACAAACACTTGGGAAAGATGCGAATATGAAGGTCTGGCAGAAAGTACAATTCACAGTTTAAGAACGTTACTACACAGAATAGAAGTGGAATCTAAAGGAATTATATTAACTGGAGATTTCAAAACAAATATAAATTGGAATACTGTACTTTAGATGGAAGAAGCCATGAAAGTTCTTGGGATCAAAAAACTCCTGGATCTTGTGCAGGAGTTTTTCCTACCACAGCATGTAAAGGAAAGCACCAGAAAAAGTGGACCTGATGATCTATCAGTACTAGATCTTATATTTACTAGGCAAGAAAATGATACTGACATATACTGTATCACCCTCCACTCGGCAAAAGCGACTATGCCGTATTAAATTGCTACTTCTGGATTGCATATGACATAGTTAACAGTAATGAGGGTTACAAAAAGTCTAAACTACAAAAAGGGCAACTACCATGACCTAAAGAAGTACTTCTTAGAAACAGACTGGGAAAAGGAGGTTAGAGGACAAAATTTAAATGTTATACAGTAAAGTACACCCTACCCTCGGCTATGACTCCTAATTGGTGCCCCCATGGCCGTGCTATAGCCGAACACGCGATAGCCGAAGTGAAGAACTTATGGTAATAATTCTAATTGATGCCATGACCTCAATATTTACCCCTAAGATACCCATTTTGTACCACATAATAACATATTATAGTAAAAAAATGAGCATACTGTACAGACTATATCGGCGTGCTCCACTGTTTATAAATAAAGAAGATGGTGGTCGCTTCAGCTGTGTACTGCAAGTGCTCCAACTGTGGACTTTTTTCACTTCTATGAGGAGGTTGAACTTCACCAAATTCATTGTGTTGAGTAATGAAACATTTAAGAGTCTTTGGGTATACTGTAGTGACTAGTTTATAGGTTTGTTTGTAAAACCGCTATGAAAGTGTTGGTGACGAAGCACCTATCTCTAAGCCAAGACGAAGTATAAGGCCTCCCTTCATCATCATCACATATATAAAAGTGGTTATTAATGCATCATAGTGGAGTTTTATTCACACTTGAGTATACAGTCTTTATCAAATGAACTTCTTCAATCACTGCTTGAGTAGCATCCCGCCATCCTGAATGCTTTGGTTGGTCAGCTGATGTGTCCACTTGGCCAAGCTTTTTTTTGCTCGATCCACAAGGATGGTGCATGATAGCAGGCATTTAGTGCGTGATAAAGGAATCTGGGTAGGTTTTTTATACATGCGTGATAGCGGTAAAACGCTATAGTGGAACATGCGATGGCCTAGAGTTGGGTGTATATAGAAAATTCTGTGATTTTTATGAAATACGAGTCCAAAATTACATCCCTCAGCACAAAGAAACATAAATGAAAATAAGGAAATGATTTAATACAGAATGTAAAAAATCAAAAGAAAATGAGATTTGCTGAGGAACTGATACAGATGACACAAGGATATGGCATATAATAACTATAAACAGGCAATGATTATACAAGGATAAGGAGAAAAGCTCAAAGACAGTTTGAGGAAGACATCATAAATAAAAGTAGTGATCAACCTAAGGTACTGTACTTTACAGCCACATTCGATGCAAAACCAAAGTCAAAAATAAAATACAGTCCATTACAGACAAGGGGATCATCTATACACAAGAGAAAGATATTTATGAAGCACCAAATAAAAATTTCCAATCAGTTTTTACAGAAGAAAATAATTTTAAAAGATATGATACGGAACATTCATGCCCACACATATTACCAGATATACAAGTATCAGAAAAAAAAATGGATGGAGAAATGATGAAAAAATTGATGGTGGCCATGATTCACCACAGGCTGGAATATGTGGCAGCAGTGTGGTCCCCACACAAAAAGAAAGATATAAACAAGATCGAGAGAAAACAAAAAACAGCAACCAAGTGGTCCCTAGCCTGGCAGATCTGTCATACAGAGAGAGACTGGATCTGCCTTCCTTAGAAGAAAGGAGAGAGAGGGGTGACATGATTGCAGTGTTCAGGGCCATGATGGAAGTAAATAAAATTGACAGAAATGATCTGTTTGTATGGGATGGGAGAGTAACAAGAGGGCATAGAATGAAACTGAAAAAGCCAAGTTGCTTGAAGGATATCAAGAAATATAGTTTCCATATGGATGAACAGACCTGTGGAATAGCCTGGACAAAGAGATCATCCAATCTAAAAACTTAAATGAGTTCAATGCAAAATTTGATTTACTGAGAAACAGAGACAGAACCCCACGAGTGTAGCTCATTTCCTATAAATCACAACTAGGTAAATACAAGTAGGCAAACACACACACACACACACACACACACACACACACACACACGGGTCGCAGAGGGAGAGACGGAGCTGCTCCAGGATCGAGGGGAAATAATCGCAGAACTAGCAGCGAAAAGGAGATAGCCTATTGTGATTATGTGGTTGAATGCGTGAGTGGTGGTCCCGTCGGATATTAGTTTAAAAAAAAACGCAAGTTTCGGCCCTAAAAATACAAGACAAAGTGAAAAAGAAAGTTTCCATATGGTTGTATCATGGTGGAGAGAGACGGAAGATTGTTTACAACTGACGAGGGGGAATTTGTGGGCTTCACCGAGCTAAATGTAGGCAAAGGAAGTAATAAGCTGCAAGAAACAAGAGTAGCAGGAGTAGAGAAAACGGCGGAGAGGAATGTCCAGGAGTTAAAAAAGGTATGGGAAGTAATTAAGCAGCTGCAGGAACGGACCATAGAGAAAGAGGGAGAGATCAAAGTCCTACAGAATAGGCTGGAAAAAGTTAGCACACGTAGTGAGGAACAAGAAAAAGAAGTTACAGAATTAAAGGCGAATAACGAATCCGCATCAGATGAAATAAAACAGCTGAAGAGGGAGAATAAGAGGTTGGAAGAAGAAAGGGACAGAATAAAAAGTAAACTAGATGAATATGAATAAAAATCGAGGAGGCAAGATGAGCATATTCAGGAAATCAAGGAGCAACATAAGGGGTGGAAGAAAATACAGGAGGAAGGAAATGTAAATTTGAAGGAAATCATAGAACAACAAAGTAAGGAAAAAGTGGAGAAGGAAGTAGTTAGAGTACTAAGAAGTAGAGAATCTTTGGTCAGGGATGTAGCAGACAAGAAAAAATGTGTGATAATTTCAGGAATAAAAGAAAAACGAATGACAGTAAGATCTGAAAGAGAGAGAGAGGAACTGAGCAAGGCTAAAGAAATATTATCAGTGGTTATGGAAGGAAATAATGAAGCCAAAGAAGAGATTGAAGAAGTGTTTAGGTTAGGAAAGTACGAGGATGGTGGGGCAAGGCCCTTGAAAGTAAAGTTTAAGTCCCAAGTAATAGTGAATGAAATCATAAGTAGAACGTTGAAATTGTCAGAGAAAGAGGGGTTTAAAAATGTTTGGATTAGGAGAGATGCAAATGAAGAGGAAAGAGCTAAATTAAAGGAGTTAGTAAAGGAAGCAAAGATAAAAAACGAACAACGAACGGAGAAAGAGAAGACAGAGTTCTATTGGAGAGTTATGGACCAGAAATTGAGAAAGTGGTACCGACGGAAGGAAGGAGAGACGAGAGTATAAAAAACGATGAAAAAAGTTTGAAAGTGGCGTACACAAACATTGATGGACTAATATCGGCGAGATCAGAAATCAATGATTTTTTGAGGGCACACGAACCTGATGTTATGTGCTTTGTAGAGACTAAATTGAAAGAAGATATTGATATTCATATGGGAGGTGGGAAATACAAATTGTGGAGAAGAGATAGAAAAGAAAAAATGGGAGGAGGAGTGATGATAGCAGTGAAGGACAGTATAAACGCAGATACTGTGGAAATGGCAGAGAGCAGGGCCGAAGCCATAAACTTGAAATTAGAAACTGGGGAGAATGGTAAGAGAGATATGGCAGTGGTATATGTTCCCCCTAAGACAAGAGCATGGAATGACGATGAATACCAGGAGATGTTGTCAGACATGGTTAGTTATCTACAGAAAGTGATCGAGAAAAGCAACAATATAATCCTAATGGGTGACTTTAATTGTAAAGAGGTGAACTGGGAGGAATGGGACTCGGGAGGCAGCGAAGATTCGTGGGGCACTAAATTGTTAAATATAGCAATGAATAATGTAATGACACAGTGGGTTAAAGAAGAGACACGATTCAGAGGTGATGACACACCAGCAAGATTAGATTTGCTACTATCCAAAGAGCCTGATGCAATTGAATCATTAAATTATGTGTGTCCTATAGGAAAAAGTGATCATGTGGTCATTGAGTTCCAGATGATAATAGGGAATGTGGTGCCAAGAGATGAGCTTTATAGGCAAGGAAGATACAACTTTGGGAAAACAAACTTTGCAGAATTGAGAAAATTTTTTGAAAATACGGACTGGAGAAAATTCAGGGAAACAAGAGAGATACAGAGGAAGTGGGATATCTTTTTAGACCTCTACAATTTGGGAGTGGAAAAATATGTGCCACGAGTAAGTGGGAAAGAAAACAGGAAAAAGGTGTGGTTTAATAGAAGGTGTATATAATAGCGAAAAAAGAGAGGGACATGGCATGGAACAAATGGAGAAAGAGAGGTAATATCAGAACAAAGGAAGAATATAAAAGAACTAGAAATGAATATGCAAGAATACGTAGAGAGGAAGAAAGGAACTTTGAAAAAGGTATAATTGACAAATGTAAGGATGAACCCAAATTGTTTTATAGATTTGTTAATGGCAAATTGAAGCAAAGGGAAGGAATCACCAAACTGAAAGTAGAAGGAGAGGTCTACAAGGATGCAGTAATGCAAGCTGAAGTAATGAACAAATGTTTCCAATCGGTTTTCACTAAGGAAAGGGAGTTTGTGGAAGGAGAGGGAGTGATTAGAAATGTAGTGATAAAAGATATAAAAGTGGAAGTGCAGGAAGTGTATAAATTACTGGGAGCTCAAGATGTAAGGAAGGCCCCAGGACCGGATGGAATCTCTAATTGGGTACTGAAGGAATGCAGAGAACAACTGGCGGATAAGATTCACAATTTAATTGTGTGCTCCTTGGAAGAGGGAAAAGTGCCTCGGGAATGGAAGAGGGCAAATGTGGTGCCAATCTATAAGGGAGGAAACAAGGAAGAACCCCTGAATTATAGACCAGTGTCGCTAACCAGCATGGTTGCGAAATTGTGTGAGAGAATCCTGAAAGATAGATGGATAAAATATCTGGAAGAGTTGAATATTTTGACTGAAAGTCAGTTTGGATTCAGAAGTGGAATGTCATGTGTTTCCAACTTGTTGAGCTTCTACTCAAGGGCGATTGACGTGCTACAGGAGAGAGACGGTTGGGTGGATTGTGTGTACTTAGATCTGGAGAAGGCCTTCGACAAAGTACCCCACAAGAGACTATTATGGAAATTAGAGCATATAGGAGGACTGAAGGGAAGCCTCCTGGAATGGATGAGAGACTTTTTGAGTGACAGACAAATGAGGACAGTAATAAAGGACAGGACATCTGGATGGAGGGAAGTAACAAGTGGTGTCCCACAGGGCTCGGTGTTGGCACCAGTAATGTTCTTGATTTATGTAAATGATATGGTAGATGGAGTGAACAGCTACGCAAGCCTGTTTGCTGATGATGCAAAGATCTTGAGAAAGGTAGAGGTTGAAGAGGACTGTAAAATGCTACAGGAGGATCTGGATAGGATATATGATTGGAGCCGGATGTGGGAAATGAAATTCAACGCAAACAAATGTAAAATATTGGAAATGGGTAAAAGTACCAAGAGGCCATCACTGAATTATTTGATGGGTAATGAACCAATTAGAAAAGCGAGAGAAGAGAAAGATTTGGGAGTGCTGGTCCAGGATAGTTTGTCACCTGAAAAGCACATAAATAAGATAGTGAGAGAGACATATAAACTCTTGACCAATATAAGAGTGGCATTTCATTACATGGATGAGGAGATGATGAAAAAATTGATAGTGGCCATGATTCGCCCCAGGTTAGAATATGCAGCAGTAGTGTGGTCCCCACACAAAAAGAAAGATATAACCAAGATTGAGAGAATACAAAGAACAGCAACCAAGATGGTCCCTAGTCTGGCAGATTTGCCATACAGAGAGAGGCTGGAAAGGCTGGATTTGCCTTCCTTAGAGGAAAGGAGAGAGAGGGGCGACATGATTACAGTGTTCAGGACCATGATAGGAGTAGATAAAATTGACAGAGAAAATCTGTTTGTGTAGGATGAGAGAGCAACAAGAAGACACGGAATGAAACTAAAGAAGCCAAGCTGCTCGAAAGACATCAAGAAATATAGTTTTCCGTATAGATGTATAGACCTGTGGAATAGCCTGGACAAAGAGATCGTCCAGTCTAAAAACTTAAATGAGTTTAAGGCAAAATTTGACTTACTGAGAGACGGGACCTCACGAGCGTAGCTCATTTCCTGTATATCACAATTAGGTAAATACAATTAGGTAAATACACACACACACACTTTTTCCCAACATACAGACAGACTAACATCCCCTAACTGCTCTTCTTTTCTCTCTCAATAACTTCAAAAAATTTTTGTGGTATACCTTCAATATATTGATTCTATCTGCAGCCTCTGGGCCATCAAAAGTCGCCAGGTAATCGGTGCAGACATTCATCAAGTCCTCTGACCATCTGGAATATATCAAGCCGTGAACTAGAGCAACTTCACAGTTTAGACTGATTATACATATACAGTACTTTAAGGGGCTACTAACTCAAGAAATATGCAAGAAATACTATATAGATGTTGCATGAACATGAGACAGGGACCAATCATAGACAAAATGCTGTAATCACATAACATGTTCATAGGGTATTGAATGGTTAAGTAATGACACCAAAATGGCAAAGTACATCCAGGACTTTTCAGTTACATGGTCAAAGGAATATGGCATCATACTAAGACAGGGAATGGCTTGGAGAAGAAGTGAGGCAAGTAGGGAGGTCAGAGATCAGTAGAATGGAAGAATCAGAAGCAACAAGAAGTGGTGCCAAGGCACAGCAAACCCATCCCCGACAGTCACTTTAGTGCTGACATATAAACACAACAGGATATCTATTACAAGATGCCACCTATCAAGTATGGAATAAATCAAGTGAAAATTGACGATTTTATGCCCATTCAAAATATCAGGCCTGACCCACCTGACACTGACCCCCCCAACCATTAACTGGGAGTGACTCCCCCTGATGTAATGAGGCATGTTATAGGATGCAGATTTGAAAGATGCACCTTTAGGTTTTGGTTTCATATCAATATAATTAATTTGAAAGGAGTTATGGCGAAAAAACGATTTTTACCCGTCCTTTTTTTTT
>JAGKTI010026877.1:0-13437 GCA_018397915.1 Birgus latro | reverse complement strand
GTACACTCGTGATGAAGGGGTACCAGTGACAGTAAATGTTGACTCATCACTCCAAAGCACAGTTTTCCATTGCTCCTCACTCCAGGCAAGATATTTCTTACAAAAATTTACTCTCTTTTTCTTCTGAAGTGCAGTTAGCAGTGGTTTGTTACGAGCACAAAAACTCCTGTAGCCCAGATCGTCATGCAACAGCTGCTGCACACTTCTGACAGACACATCTGCCAGCAACTGTGGGTTCTTTTCTTTTAAATCCCGTGCTGTTAGCCTTGGATCCTTGCTAACTTGCCTTGAGATCAGCTGACGGGTCCTGAAGGTTGTCTTACGAGGTCTCCCAGGCTTGGGAAGTGGAGTGGGAGAAATGGCCTCCCCACTGTCCTTGAACCGCTTCACCAGTCTCTGCACTGTCCTCAGTCTAACACCATCTGATTTGCAATAAATGGGAGTTTGTGGCCAGCTATGTATAAAGCAATCACTTCCACACGTTTGTCCTTGCTTGTGGTTACTTTAGGCATGATGAGAATGTGGTAGGTAACCAAATGACTGTGGTATTTGAGTCAAAACATGCCCTCGTGGTGCATCACACACAGAGACAATCCTCCTCCTGTGGCTGCCCAAACCTTACTGAGCCTGCTCCTGTGGTGCCAGACCTATCAAGCAGGGTTGCCAGCTCCCGTCGAAAAAGCGTCAGCTCATTTCGCATCACGGGAGGGTAGTATTGACCCTACTTCACTTAACGCGAAAAAGAATGACGTCGGCAAAAAAACGTCAATACTTTCCACACCTACTGCAGTATATATATATATAGATATATATAGATATATATACATACACACAGTATATATACAGTACAATATGTCCTCATATTTCAACGCATTTTACTTCAACACCTCGTTTTTCGGGCTAGAAAAAAGTTACCGAGTTGTTTCACACTTCACTTGTTTCTCCGCACTTTGATGGTCCCAGCTGGCAGTTGACACTCAGCAGACAATGCATACCGATGCTCATTTGGCACCAGCCTTGTGTCTACTTGGCTGGGCGCCACGGGTTGCCACAGAGCGCTCTGTTGGTAGACAGAAATTCTCAGCGAGCAAGTTTTTCTCGCCCGCCTGGCGGAGAGAGCGAAAGATTGAGGTCGATCGGTCAGCACGCTCCCCTGTTTGTAAACAATGATGGCAACCACTCCAACTCCATACTACAACTGCTCCGACTGTTGACTTTTTTCTTTCCTATGAGGAGGTTTTACTTCACCAAATTCATTGTGTTAAGTAATGAAACACTGAAGAGTCTTTGGGTATGCAGTAAGACCTCACTCTAACGGACTAATTGGGGCTCAGGCCAGTCCGAAATATGCGATTTTCCGATAAAAGCGACATCTGGACTTACCCCTGCTAATCCAGACTTTTTCCGATATATCAGACATTAGTCCGGATTGCATCCGTGGTTTTCACCACCATTGCAGTATTGTACTGTGTTATACCTTCACTACATTAATCAGATGATATAATGATAGTGTACTGTGCACTGAAAAACATGTCTTTTACTTGTCTTATTGTGGTGAATATAGCTGAAGTTGTCAGGCAGTCTGGACTGCTTCTGGCTATATCGGACTTTTTCCGATATATAGGAGTTTAGTCTGGTAGCTCCTCGAGTCCGATAAAAGTGAATTCTGGTCTACTGAAGTCCGTTATATCGAGGTTTTGCTGTAGTGATTAGGTTATAGTTTTGTTCGTAAATTCACTATGAATGTGTTAGTGACGAAGCATCTGTCTCTAAGCTAAGACAAAGTATTATACCTCCCATCATCATCATCACGTATATAAGAATGGTTATTAATGTGTTAAATGGGAGTTTTGTTGACATTTGAACGTGCAAACTTTATCAAATAAATTTCTCCAATCAGTGCTTGACCAGCAACCTCCACCATATTGAATGTTTTGGTCGGTCAGCTGATCTGTGTCTAGTTGGCCGAGCATTTTTTCACTTGATCTGCAGCATGCAGTATTGCCCAAGTAGACACAAGGCTGGTAACTAGTCCATCCATCCTCAACATACTGGTTTCAGAACAATTCGCCATCACAACAATAACAAGACAATTTGCTGTCACTAATGAAGACAGCAATGGGTGATGCTAGAATATAATTTAAAAGCGACTACAGCGAGGAAGAAACAACTTAGTTATTGACTAAAAGTGCAACTAATAAACAATATCCAAAGCCTACGCTATTGAACGTAGACTTTGATGGATCCCCCTGAAATATAGTTATTAAAGTATGAATAATTAACAATAAGTATAGCTGTAGAATTATGGGAATCGTCCAGGGTGCGAAATGTCATGACGGGGAATCTTTTGACGGCGAATTGTCTTGGAACCCACTGATCATGGGTAATCATATAAATCAAGTTAACTGGTTATAAGGCTTTATTTAATGCTTTAACTTTATTTAAGTGCTTTAACTTACAATGTTAGTACATCGGAACAGTAAATATTTAACTTACAAATAGAGTACAGTAATCCCTCCAATATCCGATGTAATACAGCCAAAGGCATGTCCGGAAATTGGGTCTGTCCAGTTATTGGGCCTGAAGCTTCAGGACCAGTACTTATGGACCCTAACCCAGCTTAACTTAGAAAACCACCTACATACCTCCCTTCTGGACATGCATAGCACGTATTTAAGACCCTGTTCACATAAATAATGGACACAAAGCATGAAATAAATAAAATGGAACCAGAGAATGATGATTTAGAGGTGAGTATGGAAAATATTTAGCAGTTGACAGCCTACTGAAACTTGATAATGGACATGAAAATCACCTTTTTAAGACTCTATGCACACAAATAACAGACACAAAGCATGAAATAATTGAAATGGAACCAGAGAATGAGGATTTAGAGGTGAATATGGAAAATACAGTATTTAGCAGTTGACAGAGTACTTACATGTCCGTGGTGGTTGTTACGAAGATTACCCCACCTTTAAGACTCTGACAGTGGTGAAAGTGCACTTGAAGTACGTACAGTAATCCAGTGTTGTGCTGCACTTAATCCTTATCATGAGCAGCAGTCATCCTGACGATCATTTACTCACGATGGTAATTGAGTGGGAACTGGGGAGTGGGAAGCAATTGTAAACGCAGCTTTTTGGTGCCGCGCGCCAAGTTCAAACTTACGGATTTTTAAAAATAGGATTTTTTTTTTTTTGGGGGGGGGGGGCATTTTTGGGTTCCGAGGACCCGAGCCCAAAATGTCTGAACATTGGGGTGTCCGGTTATTGGGCATTCGGATATTAGAGTGATTACTGTGGAAAAGCAGTACAGCAAATCTTTAACGAACAGTAAACAAGGCAATATTCCGACGCCTATAAGGTAAACTGGTTATAAGACTTTATTTCTTGCTTTAATGTTACTTAACCTGCCGAGTCCCGACCATTTTTTTACCCAGCCTGCCCCCAGATCCCGACCGATTTTCGACTTTTTGTTTTTTTGGCTGAAACCTTCGCTTTTGGTGAGAAACATCGAAAATTCATAGTGAAATCGCGATCTTGAGGTAAAAAAAGTTGATACAGGTGTCACTCAACCTTACGTTTTCCTTCTTTTTCAGGGTACCTGGCTAAGAAAACGAACTATGAAAGGGTTGACCAATTCAGGCCACTTTATATTATGTATTTATTTCATTTATTTGGTACGAATTTTTGTGTAGTAAAAGTCTATAATGGTTTTCACACAATAATATAGGCATTTATAAGCATTGTTTTACCCAAAATCCCAGTATATGGCACCTTCCTTTATGACATTACCACCTCATCACTTCTGTTTGTTTCTACCTCTAGCTTCTTTGTTTCTTTGTCCTCCACCTCAGGAATCACTTTCACCGTGAATTTCGTCATTAGAGAGACCATGGGGCAACATACCTTTTCTGGCTAGGTTACTGCTAACAGGTGAATTGCCCAGTGTGGGGGGAAGGGGGCGTTAGGAGGGGCCAGGCAGTATCCCCGCTTGACAGCAGGTAGAGGAAGGTCTCCCACATATGCCTACCAAAAATCACCCACGAATGTTGAAAAATTTGCACACAATGGGCCTTGCAATTGCGTGACGTACGATGCACGTTGTTGGGTCTGTCCACGGAAAAAAGTAGCGACGTCCATCGTATGTCGATGGGACTCGGTGGGTTAATAGTACTTTAACTTGCACATAAACGTACCAGAACAGCAATGTAAATATTTAACTTACAAATTCATTACTGTGGAAAAGCAGTACAGCGAATCATGTGATCACGTGATCTAAACAAACCATGTGCGCTGCCCTGGTGTTTGAGGGTTTGGCTTTTCAAAGGACTTTATAACCGTTTTAATGTCATTTCAGGTGCATTTTTATTGTGTTATGGTGTTTTAGCACTAGTAAACACTCTTCATTTAATTTTGGGTAGGGCCTGTTTGGTGTTGCAGTACTTTCTGGTAGGGTAGGTACATGTCCCACCGGAACGATCCTTTATTTTTCCCATTAATTCTTAACTTCAACTACCACGTTTCACGGCTTGCGTGGTTTTGGCGGAACATCCAACCAGCAAAAAAATGAGGAAATACTGTATATATACAGGAAGACCTCACTGTGATGGACTAATTGGGGCCCAAACCATTCCGAAGAATGTGAAATTCTGATAAAAGTGGCATCCAGACTTCCCCCTGCTAATCCAGACTTTTTCCAATATACCAGACATTAGTCCAGATCGCATGAGTGGTTTTTAAACTGTTTTGACTACCATTGTGGTACTGTACTGTTTTATAACTTCACTACAATAATCCAGTGGTATAATACATATAATAATACTGTACTGTACACTGATAAACATGTCTTTTACTTACCATATTGTGGTGAACATAACTGAAGTGGTCAGGCAGTCCGGACTGCTTCTGGCTTTATTGGACTTTTTCCGATATATCAGAATTTAGTCCGGTAGCTCCTTGAGTCCGATAAAAGAGAATTCCGGTCTATTGAAGTCCATTACATCGAAGTTTCTCTCTCTCTCTCTCTCTCTCTCTCTCTCTCTCTCTCTCTCTCTCTCTCTCTCTCTCTCTCTCTCTCTCTATATATACTGTATATATATAAATATGTGTCTGACTCTGGGCATAGGCTTCGCAGCCCATTACCAAGGCCCAGTAGTCTACCTACATCCATACACTTCCACATGATGTGGCTGACCACATCAGTGAGAAGGTACATAACATGTATAGGCTACACTGCTTGCTAATATGATAACAGGATTCACACATGTAAATGAAGACATGCAGAGAAAGATAATACTGTAACATCATTCATTAGACCAACCCTGGAGTATGCATCAATAGTCTGGAATCCTCATCTCAAAAAACACATAGATAAGATATAAAAGTACAAAGGGCAGCTGCAAGATGGGTACCAAGCTTAAGGGATCTAAGCTACAAAGAAAGACTAGGAAAATTGAATCTACCAACACTACAGGAGAGAAGGAAAAGAGGAGACATAATTATGCTATATAAATGCATCTCAGGGAATGAGAAAATAGACATAAATGAATTTATAACCTATGGGGAGCATCAGCAAGAGGACACTGCTAAAAACTACATAAAAAGAGAGGTGATGAAGATGTAAGGAAATTCAGTTTCCCAACTAGGGTAGTTGATCAGTTGAATGCACTACCGAATTTAATAATGTGTGCCAAAACTATTCGTAAATTTAAGGATATGTATGATAAAAACGGTTTAATACGCAGGACAGTATGAGCTTGACTCATTCCTGTAAATATATATTTAGGCAAGAACATGTGACCACTTCGGCACCAAAACCCACCGTTCATACTGAATACATTCTAGGGCTGTCTTGTACAGGAGTGTATTGGTATTAGCAGGGATGTTTTTATGACATGTTGGTGGGTCTTCTGGTAGATCAGTAAAGTCTGCTTTAAAGAAATACAAATCCTTAAACTGATCCATGCCCTAGCAGGGATTCAAACCTGGGTCCATTAGAACTGCAGGCCAACTCTCTACCTCGGACAATTTTATGAAGCTTAGCTGAGACTTTTGGAACTGGAGGAGTTACGTACAGCCTACTTTAATCCCTTCACTGCAAAATATCTCCCCTAAGCTTAAGAAAATCATCAGGAGAGAGAGCGGGATATAAGATACATTATCACAATGAATGAACAAAGTACAGTAAAAGTCCATTAATCTGAACACATAATCCGAAAATCCCAATAATTCGAATTTTTTAAGGAGGCTGACAAAAACTCCAAAAGGAAAAAAAATCAAAATTAAAAAATTCAAACTGGGCGCCAAATGCACCGAAGTGCCGAGCTGTGTGGTCATGGCTCAGGTAATGCATGGATTGTCATCTCCTCATGAACAACTGACCACTTTTGGATCTGTACTGTAGGTTTAAGGAATTTTCCACAGTACTGCATATTAAGTTTTTGTGCTTTTACAATATGTGCATATTATTATTAACCCTGGACTTAATTGGATTAACCTGCCTACAACTGCTGTTTTCAACACTACGCATTACTGGTGAGTTAAGCAACCCATAACATCATTTAATTTACTAATTACAGTTCGTCTCTTCGATAATGCATTATTAAGTAAAGAAAATTTGTTTAATGTGTAATGTTAATATGTGCCATATTGTATTATCAATGAATGAAAAGTGATCCATTCAGTAAAATTTCAGTTTAAACATGAAATTAACAGCCGTATTCTTAAACTTTCCCTTCCCTTTTAGAGGCATGGGAAGGACATCTTTCTCTGAATTGGTATTCTTAAAAAAATCCCTCTTCTTCCGAGCTGATCAAAGGGAAAAGTTTTCCCATCTAGCAGCCGAAATTATTGGAACTTGACGGAATCATTTGACCCGTTTCTTCAGAAATTCCTTCCCAATTTTTGTGCATTCTTTTGTAGTTTACTATCTAAAATATTTTTAAAATGTCGATGAAAGGTGCTGTACAATATTATTAATACGATTTACAATGGTATACTGATTTTTTTCTGTTATTTGTATTCTTAAAAGTGTTACCCATGTCGGCGGAGATGTTTAGCCAGACATAAACAAAGCAGACGACATACTACCTCCGATATTCATCCAGTATTATATGATCTGACACTGACAAATCTTGTACATTATGGCCAGGGTCACACCAAGATTTTTTTTCCCAAAAGTATTTTGCTTGTTAATTTGCCCGGAAATGGAAAATCTGCCATCAAGGTCACATGAGTGGTTCGGCTCATGTCTTCCAGCTGGGGAAAAAAAAAAAAAATAGCGCCACCATGCGAGTACGTGAGACAAACGTCAACAACTGATTCTTACACTTACGAATAGGATCATAATATTCCACAAGTATAATATATTATAAAAAAATATTGTCTTGAGGAATGAACTTCCGCGGTTTTGGCCAGAATGGTGTTTATGACTGAATACAAACCAACAGTATGGGTGTTGGCGACCTCCCACATCTCAAATGTCTTGCGTTTTCATTATCCAGCACGAGATATGCGTGGTTTGATGTATTAGTTTATAATTCTAAAGCTCCACCATAACAAATATCAGCACAATGGGTTGTTTTAGCTTGACAGGGCTACCAACCTGAACATTTTCCCTTCCCTTCCAAGGGAATCTCTATGAATACCGATGGAAATCATAACTCCTTGGGTGGGAAGGAAAAGTTTAGGGAAGGGATTATTTTTAAGAATACAGCTTTAAGTGTCTTAGGGATCCCACCCAAAAATCCGAAAATATCTGATAATCCAAATGATTCTCGGTCCACTGCCGTTCGGATTATTGGACTTTTACTGTAGTTAATTCTTCAGTAAACTGCAGAAGTACTGCCGGCTGAAGTTTCATTAATACTTGTAAAGCTGATTTGTTAGTTCCCCCAACTTGCACCATCAAATGTCTGGAAAATTTTAGGATACCCGGTACTGTATTTTGGAACATCAGTGACATATAACAAGGATCACTGTTAATGCTTGTTGTTACTGACTGAATTTCTAATACAGGATTGTCTGTAAAGACCACTCTGTTAGAAACTTACATGGCAAGATCTTATGTATTGTAGGGAGACCACAGTCTGCTGGTGTGGATGGGGTAGTGGCAGAATAAGAAATGAATAATGATGTAGGGTAGACATTGGTAATGGTGACTGAGCTGTTCCTCCAGCACCTAAGAAATCTCCTAGTGAAATGGGAGTGGAGTACCGGTATTATATAGAACCACCTTTTATTAAGAGACCATTTCCACCAAAAAGATGAAGTGTGGTAATATCAAAAGACAACGAAATGGAGAGCACAAAAGTAGGAGAACTATCAGCTTTTCCAGTAAAATGAGACTTTTTAAATGTGTACTGGTTATCATATACAGTACAAACTCCTACTTTTGAACCTTCATTTCCAAAAACTTTCACTTTCCAGAATATTTTTTCATGCTATAGAGGGGTTTTATCACATGTTCTCACACAATCAGTGCATAAAGACAAAGATCTGTTGGTAGAGATATATTAGAGCAGATTATAAATTACTAATATAAGATACTGCATTATATTTACTGTTCCCTGTAACTTGCTGTAGACTATTTATTACATGATTTTTTCATATTTACCACAGTGATTCCACTTACCAAAATACAGGCATATTCCATTGTTCATAAATCCAGAGGTTGTACCATGAGTTACTGTTTGCAAAAATTAAGAGCACAAACTACCCACTTTCATTTAATACGCTTTTTTGACTCCAAGCACTGTGCACTGTATATTTCAGTGACAGAATAGATTGAAAGGTTTCTTGAAGGTGTGGAAAAAAATAAATTAAATGACCTAGTCCATAGGGAGTGTGGATGATGTATAAAATATTTTTTGTGCATTACTTTTGTTAAAAAACCATTTATGGAATTAAGGGAGCCAGGTTATTGTAACAGAGAATGAACAATTGTTTATATAAAAAGAAAAGTAGTAAAGGTGACAAAGGAGAAAACTATTAATCTGATAGAAGGCATTATATATGTTAAGTTTTAACATACATTGAGACATTTGATAAAATATACAACATTGAAATGGCACTGTGCCAAAACTATTGGATCAAGGTCAGGACAGGGAAATGACATGTAATTCCTTCCTTGCCTTTTTATTTTAACCCAGTTTAAGCTTGTATGGTGTTGCATAAGTGCACCCAAAAAACCTCATGATAATTATATAACTATTAACCCTTTCCTGTCTGGGATGCATGTTAAAAAATTGCTGTGGTGCATGACTAGCTGAAGTGATGTGCGAAGTCATGTAGAGATGTTGTACTGGTACTGCTCATGGCAAGGTTACTATTGATCGTAGAGAGTGCAATTTGGTCTCATTTTGAAGCTTAGTAATTGTGCTTTATCAGACTATGTTCAGTAAAGCAGTATACGCAAAACAGAATGCAACAATAGCAAGTAGAATTTAGCCAACATGCAAAAATCACTTTAAAAAAAATTCTGCCAAAAAAAAAAAATGTACATTTTTTGCTCCATAACATAGCAGAATAAATTAACTTTCCAATGATGTATAGTGTATTGTATTTGGAGCAATAATATCACAGAAAAATGAAAATGAACAGGTAGAAAAAAATTAATTTCCAGCGCTCCCACAGCAATGCTTTACCTCAAATGCGTATAGCAAGCATATTTGTCATTGTAATAACTTCAATTAGAGCTCATTTTGAAGCTGAATAGTTGTACTCTGTGGTAGTATATTTAAAACATGAAAAACTTGGGTGACACTCACCAATAAATCCCTATCTTCGGATGACGGCTAACGTCTGAGCCTCAGAAACCAATGATGGTCAAAGCCATCATCGGTACATGAAAGGGTTAACCAACTATGCAGTACACAAAAACATGTCCCCTCCCCCCCTCCCCCCAAAAAACAAAAATAGAGATGGGATTACATGCCATTTTTCTCCCTTGACCTTATTCCTATAGTTTTTGGTGCTTTGCCATCCCTACATTATCATACATTTTATTAATTGCTTTTATGTACATATATTGTTGCCACTGGGGTGAGGTCATACAGTATGACCTCAGGGATAAGGAACTGAAAGGAGAGGCTGCTTGAGATGAAGCAACTTGGAGAGCTGTTATTAGGTGACCAAGGCTGATGCATGCAAGCATATTGGAGCATTTATAAATGAAACAAAGTGAAACTGCATGAATGCTTCTCTTCCAGACAGTGATCTGGGAGAAAAGCCATTTATGAACACCTTGTACAATGTAAAGGTTTTATATGATTTTCATGTTATCTCAGTATAAGTGTGTGTGTGTCACATTAACTGTGTCTGTCCAAAATATTGTACATTTTGATGTATAACATGACAATATTAATCAGGAAACCAAATTCTGTGTTTGGCGGGAATCATATAACCATATAGACATATGGTGGTCTAGTGAGTTAAGGCACTCCAGGTGGATGGAACCTATGAGGATTTGCATCTGAGGTATGGTGTGAGTTTATTGCTCATATAGTGCCACACAGGGCCAAGTGAGGTGCCCACATCTTAATTGTTAGAAGTGAGTGGCCGTCCCCTGGTCCCCTATGCATTTAATGATGCAATAAAGGATTATTGTATTTCCTGCCTTGGAATGTGCTTTTTTTTTTTTTTTTTGTATAAAAATCACCCTACACATCATATCATGAAGGTCATAGTTTGGAGTTGGTTTACAGGTTGAGGTGACTGGTAAGAATGCCACCAACACTCAGAAGGAAGTCACTCATTGGCCTTACTAAATATTAAGATTTCAAAACTGCAGATGTAGATGAGTATGTAGTATAAATATAATAATAAATGAGCAGTAATTTAACCCCTAAACCGCGGGGTTGTGTGAGTCTGTCCTGGCACTTCCAACCAGTGGCAATTCGCGCTCTGACTTATTTTTATTAAATATAGGCCCAAACTAGCCAGAGTGATATAAATAGCACTCAGGACTCTCCTACATTTTTTCATATATATTTATATTTTGAAGGCCCCGGCTAATTAAAAAGAAAACAGAGGCACCCAAATGATGGTCCACGGCTTGAGCCATTGCCACTGAGTGTCATGAAAGTGATGACCCGCGGTTAAGGGGTTAAGCAATTGTGGGTTAGATATGCACACAAATGGAGTGAATGCACCAGCACCATTCCAAGTGCATGGTAGATTGAAAACATAAGTCAGCTGATCACCTGCTGATGAATGTAAGGTGGCTGTGAAAGATTCTTTTCCAGGTCTGTGAGTGGACAAATCACTCTCCCTTGGAATACAGATACAGTATCTTGATTCTAGTGAAGGTCATCTCAGCAAGTGGACTGAGACATACTGGTCATTAATAGCTGTAGACACTATTATGTCAGGTATGAGGTGCATTCTCTTCATATTCAGTTATGATAGGAAGTTCCGTCATGTAAGATGCTGCCATGACTAGTGGAGCTCAGTCTCTTACCTTAAACCATCTTGGATTATGGTAGTCTAGCCTTGGACCTCTATGCCCTCAAAGGAGTCAACTGACATTGGCTATTTCCATAGTACCATACTCCATACTTACAAAACTGAGCCACTGCTGATGATGATGATGATGTGACCAAAAACACATTTGGCAAGGAAGTGTGACAAGGTTAAGTAAATATGTCTGCAGGACTAAGAAGACTAAGAGATCAAGACAAACAGTGCAAGTTCAGGTGGGAAAAAAAAATAATACCAAAATCTGTACACAATGTATGTATACTGCAGCTACACTGCATTCATTAGTTAATGAGAGAATAAACACTAATTATAAGACTGAAAGTGTTTATTTGTGGTGGAAGAGTCCATTTTAGCTGTAATTAAAATATGCCCAGTACAGATACAGTATATTGGAGGATTGTGTTCTGCCTTCCCTATCTCATTTCTCCCCCAAAAACAGATATTATCCTTCCTTCAGATACTCTTTTATGTACTTTATCCTCCTTCACACACTTTTTCAAGCTTAATTTCCTTTACAATCTCTATGTGTGCTTCCTACTCTTTTGCATATTCTTTTGATGTCTACCTTATTCTATTATATCTAAAAGTACCTCATGTAACATCCCTCAATGCCACAAAGAGCAGAAAAACATCAATGAACTTTTGCTCATAGTCACACACCTTTCATGAAAAGTAGGTCACCACTTATAGTGCTAAGAATTTTGAAACATGGCCGAAGCATTGTGATAATCCACCCTGTAATGTCAGAGCAAATACTGTAGATCCTTGCTATACAATCCAGTCTTGCTATACGACTGTTTGTTACGTGATAAATCACTAGAAAGATAATTAAAAAGATATACCCTTTTTGAAATGACATTAAAAACTTGGTTGTGATTTCATTAGTACAACACAGTATAACCAGTATGCTGGAAATCGAACCCAGGACTCACAGGTGAGAGCCAGGCAGTAATCCACTATGCAGTGACCAGGTAAAAGTTATATACAGTAACATTGTCACAATCTTGTAACCAGTGTCCCTCCTCCCCAACTGTGGGCCTAAAGAAACTGAGAAAACCCTCTGGCACTCAAGCAAGTAAATGTTTTTAATCTATCCCAAGCATTTATGGCAGATCATATTGGTAATGTATTGGTAATACTGTATATTGGAGTATTTTTCCTGTGTAAAGTACAGGTTTCTCTCTTCATGCAGAACAATGTTGGCACAGGCTTGTAGATGAACTGTAGTAATGGCTGCATGTGTGGACTTGAAAGGGCTACAAGAAGGAAAGCCAAACCTCGTGTTGATCCCTCATTCTATCTGTTTCTCTATCTATTGCTGGATGCCTTAATCCCGTAAGGGGTGGCCACAAACAAATCACATCCATGTCACCGTGTCCTACTTCATATCATTTTGAAAGGCTCCAACCTCCATGCGTCGGCCTTGGTCACCTAATGGCAGCTCTCCATGCTGCTCAATCTCTGGCAGCCTCTCTATTCAGTCCCTTATCCCTGAGGCCACACTCTATGACCTCGTCCCAGTTCTTTTTCGGTCTGCCTCTTGCAACCTTACTCTCGACGTTCACACCTCCCACCTTTCACACACAGTTGTCATCCTCCATCCTCTCCACATGCCCAAACCATCTCAGTCTACCCCTCCTCATCACAACACCAATAAACTCCAGTCCCATCCTTCCTCTCAGCTCGACTCTCAGGATTCACACCTCTCATCCTCCACACCCAGTTGTCATCCTCCATTCTCTGCTGGCTAATATTCCCAAGCTGAGAGAGGCTTGGTATGTTTCTCTGCCTAATATTTCACCTCTTCTACTTGTCACTTTCCTCTGCTGGCTAATATTCCTTAGCTGAGAGAGGTTTGGTATGTTTCTCTGCCTAATATTTCGCCTTTACTACTTGTCGCTTTTCTTTGCTGGCTAATATTCCTAAGCTGAGAGAGGCTTGGTATGTTTCTCTG
>JAGKTI010026876.1:0-13438 GCA_018397915.1 Birgus latro | reverse complement strand
GCTCGACGTGTGTCCCAGTGAGGAGGAGGCGATGGTGGTGGTGGTAAAGGCGCCACCTGTAGGTTCGTCACTGTGGCAAAATGGTCACTAGTGAGGAACGGATGCAGGGACCACGTCGAGCTGCCCGCAAGAGTCGAGGAGACAATAGCGAGATCCAGTCTCCCACCTCGAACGTGTGTGGGCTCAGCTGGATCGTTGAGCAAGGTAATCCCCTGTATATCCTCAAGGAGCATGGTGAGATGCCGCCCTGCCTCATTTGAAGGGCCGGGCAAGGAGAGGATGGTATGGTGAGCATTAAAGTCNTGACGCACTACCGCAGCCAGATATTTCCTTGTGATGGAGGAGGGGCGTCTCCGATGAGCCTTGCGAGCTGCATTTAAGCGGTGGTTAAGCTCGCTCACTCTCTCATCATAGAACCAATGGTCTTTGATGAGAGAAGTGGGAGGCCTGGAGAGCGGAATATTGCCTGCGGCAGCGCGTCTGAGCGCATGGGCGACATAATCAGCATGCTCATCGAGGGATAGTGGGGCAAGAGAGTCCCTTGCAAGCAACTCAAGAGTCTGCTCGTAGTCTTGCCAGCGAGCTCGACATGTGTCCCAGCGAGGAGGAGGCAATGGTGGAGGTGGTAAAGGCGCCACCTGCAGGTCCGTCACTGTGGCGAAATGGTCACTAGTGAGGAACGGATGCAAGGACCACGTCGAGCTGCCTGCAAGAGTCGAGGAGACAATAGTGAGATCCAGTCTTCCACCTCGAATGTGGGTGGGTTCAGCTGGATCATTAAGCAAGGTAATCCCCTGTATATCCCCAAGGAGCATGGTGAGATGCCGCCCTGCCTCATTTGAAGGGCCGGGCGAGGAGAGGATGGTATGGTGAGCATTAAAGTCGCCGCCCACTAGAGTTGGTTCGGCAGAGGCAAGGGTCAAAATCTCACCCAAATCGAGAGTGCTTTCCTGCTTCCTGTAGATGTTGAAGATGTTAAGTGAGGTGGTGGCGAGGTGCAGGACAACGCCCTGCACTTCGACACCCTCCCCACAGTAGACAGGTGGATCGTAATCAGTGAAGGAGATGTGGTTCCTGACTAGGATAGCACATCCCCGTGTAGCATCTCGATTACAGGGAAGAAAGTGACCCTTGAAGCCACCAAGGCCAAAAGTGGAATCCCTGGGGAGGAGTGTCTCCTGAAGGAGGATGACATGAACATCCTCCCTGACAGCCACCTCTTGGAGGTGGGGGAGCTTGCTCCGAGCCCCTAGGCAGTTCCACTGGAGGACTCGGAGGGATGAAGTGGTTTGTGCGGTGGTGGTGGCAGAGGGGTGGAGGACAACTCCAGGGGCAGGCCGAGGGCACGCCGCTCTGCCTCGATCGCCGGCGAGGCCGGCGTGAGCCCTGCCATGGCAGCGGGTAGCACCAGAGAGGCAGGGAGATCCAGTGGCATGGATGAGGCGGCAGTCGAGGGCGCGACCGGAACCGGACTCTGTGGAGGGACAGTAAGAAGGGGCTTGGTCTTCACCTCCTCGAAGCCCTTGAAAATGGAGTCCAATGGCAGATTATAAGGCCGGTGTCCAGTCGGTCGCCCAAGACTGCTCCCAAGATGTCGGCGATGGAGGCCGCAATCTGCCTGCCTAGCGACTGAAACTCCTCCACGGTGAAGCAGAGGAGGGGTTGGGTTGGCGTGGACTGACGAGTGGGGGTAGGCTGGGGAGAAGGAGTGGTGGCGGAAGGATGAGGAGGGGGGGAGGTTGAGGCTGGGGAAGGAACAGGAGAGTGAGGATTGGGGAGAGGTGGGAAGGACTCTGCTGCTGACAGAGTAGGAGGTTGCGGGGGAGGTGATGTCTTCTGAGTCCCCCAGACGAACGTTCCTGGAGGGGCAGGGTTGATGACCTGTTGCTGCTCAACCCATGTCACCTGCTGACGGCGGCCCTGATCCACCAGAGCAAGTCTCGAGGGGCACAATGGGTGCCACGCGTGATGCCATCGTGTGCAATTTGGGCAGCGAGCCACAACCGTCTCCCCCGCCTTGAACTTGGTGAGGCAGACGTCGGTGTCGTGGGGCCCGCTGCACGCACCGCACACGACTGGTCTTGTGCAAGTGGCCTTGTGGTGGCCATAACGGTGGCACCTGAAGCACCTCAGAGGCTCCGGGGTGTAGGGGCAAAGGTGGAAAGTGCCCCAGTTGCCAAGGTCCAGCTCGGGGATCATGGGCCCGCGAAGCGTCACTATCACCTGCCGCATTTCCTCCCTGGCCTTCGTTTGGCAGTGGACAGCTGTCTCCACCAGTGGATGTCGGAGGAGGAGATCGGGGGACCAGTTGCAGGGAAAGCCCATCACAACTGCTTTGGTGGTCTTGGTCCCCGGGGTGAGCTCGGCCACTTTGTACGGGGAGGACGCGTCCTGGGAGTAGGCACGGAGGAGATTGTAAGAGTCCTCCTCGAGCGGTTGGATAATTGAGCTGCCGTCCGCTCCCATGCGGTTGCTGCAACGAAGGCTGGGAAGCGCCGCCTCGATAGCCGCCACCACCTCGTAGGAGGTTTCGTGTCCCTGCTGGACTGGGACACAGAAGGCTGGGAAGGGCGAGGCAGGAAGGGCTCGCGCCACAACACCGACCGATGGACGTGGGGCCTGATGAGACCGCTGGGTAGTCACGTTGCCTGGTGCTGTGGCAGAGGAGTTTCCCTGCCTGGCCCGTGTGGAGCGGCGAGTGACGAGAGTGTAGCCCTCGTCATCAACAGTGGCAGGGTGAGCCACGGAGGTGGCACTGGAAGGGGGCTCAGAGAGAGGAGCAGCAGCAGAGGAGGGAGAGGAAGAGGAAGAGGGAGTGGCAGGGGAGGAGCTGGGAGGCATAGGAGAGGAGGAAGAGGAGTCATCCACACCCTCCATTTGCTCGTGAATACGAGCGGACTTGGAGGGGCGGGGGGCAGGAGGAGCGGGAGAGGAAGGAGGTGGGGAGGAAGGACGGTGAGAGGCAGAGGAGGAAGGAGCATCCGTGGAGAAGGCAGAACTTGAGGCAGAGAGACGCCTCTCTCTCTCTTCATGCCGGGGTTGCATGGCATACCCGCAGCGGCAGAGCACTGAGGGTGAGAGGAGGTACCGCCAGGAAGGGAGGCCTTGGCAGAGGCAGCCGCAACGGCAGAACGCTGAGGGTGAGAGGAGGTACCTCCAGGAAGGGAGGCCTTGGCAGAGGCAGCAGTGGAGGCGGGCTGTGTGGGACGTACCCTGGCAGCCGTTTGAGTTTTGTGCTGGGGAGCCCTGTGAGAGGGGCTAGGCTTGGACCCAGCGGGTCCCGACTTCGACGATTTCATAGGTTGTAAAAAAAAAAAAAACAGCTACAGTCCGGTGGTCCCTACAGTGTCAGGGGACTAACTCCCCACCCGCTAAAGGGCGTCGAAAGAGAACCCCGACACTGCCCCATGAGGGTCTTGCCTAACCTAGCCCTAACAGAAAGCCAACCCTTGCCGCCTCCTATAACCAGACCTATAGAGGTCCCCCTTCATGGAAGTACCCTGCGGTACCCCTTCAGGGTTCGGCGTCGTACTACGGCAAGGGACTCTAAGCTGGCAACCGGAAAGTAGCTGAAAAGAAAGAAAAACAAAAAGAAATAATAATGAAAAAACGAGAGAAGTAAACAACACGGTATGAAAAAGCACGAGGGTCGAGAGCGCTGGGGTAGACGTCTGCACTCCACGAGCGCTGGGCGAGCACTGGCCTGTGCCGATGAGCTAGGGTCACTAGCAGCCGAGGGACGGACTATGGGCGATCCTGCCTCATGCCCAGTACGGCTCGTGGCCGGTACTGCAGTGCCGCTCTGGGGGGAACGCTGACAGGAGACGGACGACTGCTGGCCAGTCCTGCCTGACTGACACGCATCCGTGTCGCAGCCCTGTGGTGGAGAAACAACTGGGGAACGGACTGTGGCTGGTTCTGCCCCGTACCCGGTATGACTATGGCCGGTACTGCGGCATTGTGTGGAGTTGTAAACTCCACCCCTTACCTGATGACCTGTGCTCCGGCCGGAGACTAGGTGCCGGCGACTGCTTCCTTTCTGGGCCACCACCTGGGCACAAGAGGGGCGCCGGGAAGTTAAACAGGTAGGCCGTTCCTGTTCCCAGCCGGGCTGTGTCGGCGGTAATCCCCCGGTGATCTGGGGGGGGTTGGGGGAGCTGGTGTCATCTGCCCCGGTCGCCGTGTGGTTGGCGGCTCCAACCCCTAACTCCTGTATTTCAATAATAATAATAATAATAATAATAATAATAGGTCGGTTGGCCAGCGCAAGGGAGCTTGTCCAATTGTGTGGCAAGTCTACGAGAACAAGGAAATTATCTAGATCTGATGAACCGTACCCTTATTCTTGTTTTCCTTCTTGTTTTCCCCCTACTGGGACCACGCCACTGATTTTATTGCATGATTTGTTTTTTCCATCGCATTACATCTTCCATTTTCAGCTCCATTCATATAGGCTAAGGGTAAATTTCCGGAATCACACAACTAACGGACATTGAAATGAACAGACAAGTAATTCTAAGCACTTTCTCTGTTATGCTCCGTATTTTAAGTGCAACTTCTTACTATTAGAGCACGAGCAGGAATTTGGGTTCTTTGGTTCAGGACAGGGCAAGAGTACGCAAAATAGGAACAGGGCACAAACACTGGCTAACAAGTCTAACACGGATATTACCATAGATCGACATACACAGTATTCTACACAAAACATGTGACACTATACAAACACTTAATGTCCATACAGGGTCAGTACACAATATTACACAGGTTTACACTGGGAGATTCAAGTGGCAGCCAGATGTGGGAGGTGGGCCATAACGGGTGTGCTCCCAGACTGCATAGTGGGTCATCTGGTGTGGGATGCAGGGCGGTGAGGTGGGCGGGCCTCTCAACCCTCTTTTGGTGGGGCTCTTAGGAGTGGGGTGGCTTTCCGGGCTGGGGCCAAACAGGGCTAGGAGGAGGGTGGCTCTGCACCCGCCCTTGGAGGTAGTGGGAGTCCTGCAGGAGAGTCTGGGCTGGTCCTGGCCCAGAGTTGGTGAGGCGCTCCTTGGTGGCTTGGCTGTTTTCTCGTCAAGTCAGGGAGGGCGTCAGGGTCCACCTGCAGCCACTCTCTTCCAGGGAGTCCGTCAGCATCTGGGGACATTGAGGGGATGGCTGCAGCAACAGGATACCCTGGCTCACGACAGGCCCACTCTAGATGCCCTGCAACAGCAACTCTGTAAGGGAGCAACCTCCACCCCTGGTGGTACGGGCGGAGTGCAAGGAACGTCTTGCTCAGCCTCTGGAGGGGTGGGTCGAGCCAGGGACGTGGCCCTCGGCGGGAACCTCCAGGGTAGTGGAGGAGGGAGAACTGGTGGTTGCTCCCTCAGCTTGGCACATTCGGTGGACGTTGCTGGAGCTCCATTCCGGGGCAGAGGAAGGAGATCCAGTGGATGCTCCTTCTGACTGGCAAGTCTGGTGAACATTGCCAAGACTCCCGGGCAGGGAAATGAGATCAGGAAGTCTGGTGGATGTTCCTCCCGCCCAGTAAGTCCGGTGGACGTTACTGGGGTGCCACTCATCCCGGGGACAACAGGGAGGAGAAGTCCGTTGGACGTTCTCGCTCCTGTAGGCAGTGGACGCTACCACAGTCCTGCTGCCGGGGGAAAGTCACAGCTGAGGGGTATCCGGTGGATGCGCCCTCTATGGCAGGTCCGGTGGACGCTGCCAAGGCTCTGCTTCCTTCCCTGGGACAATGGGTGGAGGAAGTTGGGTGGACGTTCCTACATCGGTAAGTCTAGTGGACATTTCCGCACCCCTGCTCCCATAGGTGGGTGGCAGAAGAGGGAAATTCAGTGGACGCTCCCTGTACAGTAAGTCTGGTGGACGTTACTGCACCGCTGCTTCCTTTGGGTCTGTAGGACTGGGAAGACCGGTGGTCGTTCCTCCTCTTGTAACAAGTCCAATGGACGTTGCCGAGGGCCTACGTGGGACTGTATCAGAACAAGTCCCACCCCGAGTCTGGCAAGTGCTGTCCTGGCAGGAGAGTAACCTACCTGGACGATTCGTTGGTCTGGCTGGGTGGAAGAGGGGCATATAGTAGCGGGGGACGTGGGCTGGTGTGGCTCAGAGTGTTGGTGTGCCTCCCCGTGGCCTCGTAGGGTTGGGGTCTCGTCCTCCTTTGGGCCTCCTCTGTGGGCGCGTATTTCACCACCGTCGCAGGGGTGGAAGTCACGTTCCCATGGCTGGAGGTGGTGGGTGTCAGAAGTGGCCATCTGGTAGGTGGGCGTGAAGTGGTGGAGGAGGTTCGTCCAGTGTTGTGTGGGGTGGCTGGGCTCCTGGTGATGTTTGTAGATGATCTCCAGTGTCGAAGTTCGGTATGTCTGCTGGAGGAGGTGGATCAGCTGCGATGTTCCTTTTAGTTGGAGTTTCCTCCCTCCGGCAGGAGTCCAAAGGATGTGCTTGCTTCTCATCTCCGGTGGCAGAGAGTGAGGTGAGTGGCCTGTGGCTGTCGGCTGGAGACTGGAGATGAGGGAGGTCGCCGTGCTTTTATGAGGTCAGGGGGAGGTCACCTTAATCAGCTTAGTGGGTCGGGCCACTGGAATTTTCCATCCCATGTGGTGTATTGTTAGGGTGATGGGGTGGTGTTTGGTGCAGGTGGTGTGGCGGAGGTGCGTGTGGATAGTGTGGGTGGTGGTGATAGGGTTGGGGCATATCTGGTGGGTGGGCGAGATAGGCGTCCTGATCTGGTTGTGGTGGTGGTTAAGACGGGTGTGGGTGGGTAGGATGTGCGTGGTGAGTCAGTTGGATGGGCGTGGGTGGTTTTTGGCTGGGGCAGCGGAGTGGAGGTGCAGGGTGGCGGTCTCGGTAGCGTGGTCGGAGGCTCTTGTTGGGAAGTCGATGATGGGTTATTTAATACAACCAGAACAAAGTCGTGAGACGTATTATCAACGAAGGTGAGTTACAGGACTCTTGGGTTACTGAGTTTTATTGCAGATTTATCTTTGATGGCGATATACAATGATCTTAGCGTGACGGCCAGTCTCCCCTCTCTCCTTACTCTGCCCTAATTGTGCTCTCGGGCATTCTCTTATCCCCTTCTCTCCCTTTCTGATGTGAAGGGCTTCTCTCTCCCATTATATACAGGTGGGAAAGGATGTTTAGGTAAGGTAGTAGTGTCTAATCGATCTCCTGTGGGCTTCCACGTGTTTGAATATATCATGAGTTTCTTGCTTGTTTAGACTACGAGGATATTTTGAGAAACATCATATGTTAGGACTCTTGATAGTCTGGGACAACAGACTGTGTACAAATATCATGTGAAATCAGACACTACATCCTGTACATTGTGTTATGAGATATATACTAATGCCTATATAATATACACTACATCCTGTACATTGTGTTATGAGATATATACTAATGCCTATATAATATCTACAGCGGTGGGGGGCTGGAGGGCGGGGAAGTGGTGGGGGGCCCGGGGTGTGACAAGGGGGTAGAATGAGGAGTGGATGATGGTGAAGGGCGTGGAGGCGTGCCATGTCCGGTGCTGGGAGTGGTGCTGGTGTGGGCAGGTGATGGTGGTGTGGGGGGTTGGCCACGTGGTGTCTGGGTTGGGGGCAGCAACAAGGTGGTGGAGGCTGGTGCATGAGGTGAGGTCACTGGAGGCGAGTGGGAGGTCTGAGGAGAGGGTGAGGGGTTGGAGGGTGTGTTTGTTGGGGAGAGGTGGTTGAGGAGGGGGGGCTGGGCGAGGGGGAGGAGGCAGAAGGTGTAAAATAGTAGGAGTAAGAGTCATTGCCATAATCAGGTGGTGAAGCGGCGTGCTAGTCTGGAGGGTGAGGGTGGTGGGGAGGTGGAGTTGGAGAGGGAAGCAAGGGATGCACATGGTGTTTGCGATAGGTGCGTGTGGTGTTGTGATACTGAATGATGACTTGGTAGGGGTTAGGGACTTTGAGGATCGTGAAGGGCCCCATGTAATGTGGTGATAACTTGTTCGGGGCTGGTAGTCTGGCCACCATGACGGCGTCGCTCGGTTTGTAGGGGCTAGTTGCAGTGGTGTCGGGTTTGAGATCTTGGGTGTTTTGGAGGTGGTGTAGTCTTCCTTTCAGGTGGTGTAGGGGGTTAGAGATAAGGGAGGCGGCAGGAGGTTGCAAGTGGTGACGGAATGCCAGGAGGAATGGTGCTTCGCTGAATACTCTCTCGTGGGGGGTGATGCCGTCCTTGCGTGGGTACGAGTTCATTCCCCACTGTATGATCTTCACGTGGTTTGGCCAGTCTTTGTTTGTGTTTCTTGGATTCTGGTTCACACTTGATTGAGTAGGGTGCAGTGGCTCCTCTCACAAATGCCATTTCCCTGGGGCCAGTACGAGGAGAAATGGGAGATGTTGTACCCGACTATTTCGGAGAGTTGCGTCCATATCTTGCTGGTGAACTCAGGTGCGTTGTCGGAGTGGAGAGCCTGGGGAATGCCAAAATATGGGAACACATGGCGGACCAGAGCGTCTGCCACGGCGATGGTGTGATGTTCATTGGCTGGGCAGGTGATGAGGAATTTGGAATAAGTGTCGATGAATGTGATAATGTATTAATAGCCAGATTTGGGTGGAAGGGGCACGACGACGTTGACCAGGAGGAGCTGCCATGGTTTACTGGCAAGAATGTTCCCGGAGGGGCCTGGTGTTCTGGTGTTGTCTTTTCCGACTGCACATGCTCAGCAGGCTTGCACAACTTGCTTGGCCAGGTGGAAGGGATTTGGTGTCCAGTAGATGTAGCTGAAAATCTGTAGGAGTTTTTTGTTCCAAGGTGTATACCATTCGGAGTGTAAGTGTCAGGGTGTCTAGGGCAGTGTCTGGATTGAGTGCTATGTGTTCTGATGGTGTGCACAGGTGATCGTCATGTTGTTGAAGTTTGGAAAATATGTGATGTGGAATGCAGTCGGGCCTGTCTTTCTCTTGCCAGTGCTGTAGAAGGCTGGGGGCGGCATTGATGGAACTGACAGGTAATCAGGATAGGGCGTTGGCCTTAGTGTGTAGTTTACCTGGCTGATACGCCATATCAAAGTTGAATTCTTCTAGGGTTTCTCCCCACCTGATGATTTGGGCATTGTGGGTTTCTGATTGTCATAACCACTGGAGGGATTAGTGGTCAGTGATAATGGTGATGTAGGTGCCAGACAGGTAAGGCCGGACGTATTCCAGAGCCCAGATGATGCCCAGGCATTCCTCTTGGGTGGCTGCGTAGTTTTTTTTCAGCCTGGTTGAGAGTGCGGCTGGTGCAGGCAATGATGTGTTCCCGCCCTTCCTGGACCTGGACTAGGACGGCACTGATTGCTACTAGGGAGACGTCGGTGTGTAGGCTGAAAGGCAGAGTGTAGTCGGGAAACGCGACTACTGGGGCAGTGATTAGTTTGTTCTTGATCAAGGGGTGTTGAACGCCTGTATGCAGTCTTGTGTCCTGGTGAAAGCTTTGCCCTTCTTTGTTAAGTCGAGAAGTGGTTTGGCTGTGTTTGTGAAACGCTTCACATAACACTGATAGTACGAGGCGAGGCTGATGAAGGCGTGGACCTCATGGACATCATGGGGCAAAGGGATATCTGCAATGGCTAATAATTTCTCTGGATCAGGTGCTATGCCTTCCATGGATATGAGGTGTCCCAGGAAGGAGATGGAACGTTAAGCTAGGATGCATGTAGATGACCTAAGCTTGAGCCCTGCTTGTCGGATCCCTAGAGAAACTTGCTGGAGGTGGTGGAGGTGGTCGGCCCAGGTCTGGTTGAAGATAATTACGTCATCCAAATATGCAAGGCATATATTCCAGGTGAAATTACTGAGCACTGGTTCCATGAGCTGGGAGAATGTTGCAGGGGCATTGCAGAGGCCGTAGGGAAAGACGCTGAATTCGTAATGTTTCCCGTTACATGTGGAAAATGCGGTCTTGGCTCTGTCTTTGGGGTGCACTGGGACCTGTCAGTATCCTGACTGTAGGTCGAGAGTGGAGAACCAATACGCCCTGTATAGGGAATCGAGGAAGTTGTCGATCCTGGGCAGGGGTGTGGCATCCTTGGTAGTCACGTCATTTAATTGCCTGTAGTCCACACAAAAGTGCGTGGTGCCGTCTTTTTTTTTTTTTTTTTTTTTTACTAAGACGACGGGGGAGGACCAAGGGCTGGTGGATGGAGATATGACACCGGCATTTAGCATGTCCTGGACCTGCCAGTCTTCCCAGCCCATTGGTTAGAGTTTTTCCTCCTAGATGGTTGATGTATAGGCGGTCCTGTGGTGTGTATTTCGTGGGACAGGTACGTGGTGTGGCTGATGTCCGTTGGTCCCAACGAGAAGATGTCTTGGAAGTCCAGGAGGAGGCGTCGAAGGCTGTCAGTTTGTTGTGAATGTTGGTGATGTGCACTGCTCCAATATGGGGGAGGAGGAAGGTGGGGGGCAACAGGCAGGAGGTGGTGGCTCCCGTTGATAAGCTTGGAGAGAACAGGATAGTGATTTCGGTGGGTCGATGCAGGTGGAGCCAGGCTTCGTGGTGGTGGGGAATGATGAGGGTGGAGGCAATGGTGGTGGTGAAAGTGGTGGGTGGGAGGGTGGGAGGGGGGCTGGGGGTTGTAGAAGGTAGGGAGGGTGACGTGATGGGTTGGGTGGGGTGAGAGGGAGTGGCGTGGTGGTGCACGTACAGTGTGGCTGAGGGGAGGAATCTGGTGGCTTCCTGAAGTGAAGGCGCTGCTTGTGGTAGTCGATGTTAGTGTAGAGTTTTTGAAGGAGATCCAGCACCAGGTAGCCGTCATATATACGGCAGGCTGAGTCGAAGATAATAAACTGGTGTTGAGTGGAGACGTTCTGGTGGGTTTCGGCACATAGAGCCCGCATCTCCCCACATATGGGCAGGGGGCCATCCTCCACGTCTACGAGATGGGCGGAAGTAGGGAGGAGTGGACTGAAAGCTGAGGCATGACGGGAGTAGAAGTGGTGGTAGAGGCAGGATCTGGCCACTCCTGTATTGACCAGAAGCCTTGCTTTCACCCCATTCAGCCCCATCGTGTCGTAGACTGGGGGGCGGTATTTGTGTGAGGTGGGCCCCGCCACCATGGGGAGGTGTGGGGGTGGTCCTAAAAATCCAGGTGTTGTGGGGCATCCTCCTCGCCGAGTTCTGATTCCCAGGGATCAGAGTTGTCAGCTGTGGGGGCATCGTCCTCAATGCTGTCCTCCTCCATGCAGTAGACTTTGTGGTGCCCTTGGGTGGCTGCTTTGCGTCGGACGGCCTTCAGTTGCTCCTTTTTATCGTGGATTGGGCACTGGTGATTACAAGCAGAGAATTCCCAGGGGATGATGGAAATGAGGTTGGTGTTCTATTTCAGGTTTGGTTGCCTCTTGGTGGGGAGTTTCCTTGGCATGGCAGGTGGTGCTGAAGGCATGGTGTTGTTGGGGTGCGTCCGGGGTTTCGGTTGAGGTGGCTTACAGGTAGGAACTCAGCTCACTGCCCCAACGTGCTGAGGGGCGGGGCAGGCATCGAGGAGGCGCCTGACCAGCTGGACGTCTTTGTCTAGGTCCCTTTTTGGGTCATAGATGGTGAACTGCTCTGTGATGACACTGGGAAGGATCCTCAGGAGGGTATTGAAGGTGTTGGTCCCGGGTAGTGGTTTCGGCTTCCGGGTATGCGATGGTGACGAGTCGCCTGGTCTGGATGAGGGTGTTTTCTAGGTTACTGTCATATGTGAGGGCATTAAGTTGTGAGAGAGCGACGACCTTTCCTAGTGGTGGTGTGACCGCCTGGGTCACGATTTGCTTGAATTCTCCCATGTCAGCTCAGGGACGACTTTTGAAGTGATGCAGGAGACTATTTTTCCTAGGTGTGGTAGGGTCAATGCTATTTTTTCTTTGTCATGTTCAAACCCTATGTCCAATAAGGGTTTGATCATGCAGAGGTATGTGTCTATGTCATATTGTTCGGGATCGAATTTAGGTAGTTGTATGTGAGGTTTGGAAGCCATTTTATTACTTTCCCTTTTTTCCTGTTTGTTTCTCTCTGCCGGATCTAGAACCACTGCTAGCCACCAGTGTTATGCTCCGCATTTTAAGTGCAACTTCTTGCTCTTAGAGCACGGGCAGGAATTTGGGTTCTTTGGCTCAGGACAGGGCAAGAGCATGCAACATAGGGACAGGGCAAGAGCATGCAACATAGGAACAGGGCACGAACACTGGCTAACCAGTCTAACACGAATATTACCATAGATTGACATACACAGTATTCTACACAAAACATGTGGCACTATCCGAACACTTAATGTCCATACAGGGTCAATACAAAATATTACAAAGGTTCACACTGGGAGATTCAGGTGGCAGCCAGATGTTAGAGGCGAGCCATCAGGGGTGTGCTTCCAGACTACGTAGTGGGTCGTCTGGTGTGGGCCGCAGGGCAGTGTGGTGGGTGGCCCCCTTGACCCTCTCTTGGTGGTGCCCTTAGGAGTAGGGTGGCCTTCGGGACTGGGGCCAAACAGGGCTAGGAGGCAGGCGGCTCTACACCCACACTTGGAGGTAATGGGAGTCCTGCAGGAGGGTCTCGGCTGGTCCTGGCCCAGAGTCAGTGAGGCGCCCCTTGATGGCTGTTGGCTGTGGTCTCGTCAGGTCAGGGAGGCCGTCAGGGTCCACCTGCAGCCACCCTCTCCAGGGGAGTTCATCAGCATCTGGGGACGTTGAGGGGACAGCTGCAGCGACAGGATACCCTGGCTCACGATAGGTCTACTCTAGATACCCTGCAACAGCGACTCTGTAGGGGAGCAATCTCCACCCCTGGTGGTACAGGCAGAGCGCGAGGGATATCTCGATCGGCCTCTGGAGGGGCAGGCGGAGCCAGGGACGTCTTGGGTAGTGGAGGAGGGAGAACCGTTGGTTGTTCCCTCAGCTTGGCAAGTCCAGTGGACATTGCTAGAGCTCCATTCCGGGGCAGAGGAAGGAGATCCGCTGGATGCTCCTCCTGCCTGGCAAGTCCGGTGGATGTTGCCAAGGCTCCCAGGTGGGTGAGTGGGGACAGGAAGTCTGGTGGATGTTCCTCCTGCCCAGCAAGTTTGGTGGACGTTACTGGGGTGCCACTCATCCCGGGAGCAGCAGGGAGAAGTCCGGTGGACGTTCCCTTTCCTGTAGGACCAGTGGATGCTACCACGGCCCTGCTGCCGGGGAAAAGTCACAGCTGAGGAGTATCCGGTGGATGCGCCCTCTATGGCAGGTCCGGTGGACGCTGCCAAGGCTCTGCTTCCTTCCCTGGGACAATGGGTGGAGGAAGTTGGGTGGACGTTCCTATGTCGGTAAGTCTAGTGGTCATTTCCGCACCCCTGCTCCCATAGGTGGGTGGCAGAAGAGGGAGATCCAATGGACGCTCCCTCTACAGTAAGTCTGGTGGACGTTACTGCGCCGCTGCTTCCTTTGGGTCTGTAGGACTGGGAAGACCGGTGGTCGTT
>JAGKTI010026875.1:0-13438 GCA_018397915.1 Birgus latro | reverse complement strand
CGGTGCATTCCTCTGAGCGATAATTTCTGAATTATCGCTCCCGCTCTGGGCCGTTACGCCGGCCACACCCTTTCACACACTTTTCATGCCGTGTACTGAGAAACAGAGTTAGTCTGTCTTTAGCCACGGAACGAGCGGGTCGTGCCCATACGAAAGCTCGAGTGATCATTTTTTCTTAGCGATTTTAGATCTCAGCTTGTATCGGTGTGTGTTCCCGAGCTCCCACCAATCCTATGTGATCAACTACAGCGCAGTCTCATCTATACCGATTAGTATTTTCTTTTTTCCTAGGCTTAAGTTTTTGGGATATTTAGCTGTTTGTCTGAGTGTTTGAGCGAGTGCCATTTCCCTTTCTTTGATTTGAATTGGAGTCATGTAACTTAAATTTATTTCCTTGTATTCAATAAATTTACAGTTCGTTTTTTGAGCTTTGTTAAATGTAACAGTCGTGTTTAATTTTCCCACTTATTTAATACAGTTTTGCTACTCCACGTTAGCACAACTCTCTATATTAAATCACGACTGGTACTTAGGCCAGCTTTTGGCATTAATCCTTAAATCCGTTGTGCTAGCTAGGAGTTTGGCTTGGCCAAGATCCTGTTTATCTTTATTATTATCATTTTTGAATGTTAAAGGGGAGAAACTAACTTACTCAGAGGCCAACGGTACAATATTACAGCCTACTTGAGCGTCTAGTCTCTGCTGTGTACCGTTGAGGAAGTCTATAAATTCTCGACTCTAGAGAATTGGCGAAGTAAGCCAGCATAAAGTGAAATCGCTACTTGATTTCACGAGTCTATTCTCTCGTAGTAAATGACTCGAGTATACTCGAATCGTGAAATATTACATTTTCTTTTGAATTACTAAAAATTCCCCTGACAGTGTGTGTGTACATACCCAAGCATTAGTCCTGTTCTGCAGCGCTAAATTCTTTGGTCCAATCTCAAGGAAGTTCCCAATTCCTGTAGAAGATGCACCTTGTCCTCCCTGTAGCCAAAGAACCAGGGGGCGGGTCTTGTAGTCCACGGGGGCAGTGGTGTAGTACAGCCAGAAGAACATATGAGCTTTTTCGCAGACGCTGACGTAGCCCCATGCCTCTTTGCCTTGCTTGATGTGGTTTAGTACCTCTGCAGCTGTCAAAAAGAATTTACAGTATCATTAATGTTATCATTATTATTATTATTTATTATCATTACTTGCCAAATGGACACAACCTTGCCATATTTTCTGAAATACAGGAGTTAGGGGTTAGAGCCACCAACAACACGGCAAGCAGAGCAGATGACACCAGCTCCCCCAACCCCCCCCCAGATCACCGGGAAATTACCGCCAGCGCAGCGCGGCTGGGAGCAGGAACGACCTACCTGTTCGACTTCCCGGCGCCCCTCTTGTGCTCAGGTGAGGGCCCGGAAAGGTAGCAGTTGCCGGCACCTTGTCTCCAGCCAGAGCATAGCTCTGCAGGTAAGGGGTGGAGTTTACAACTCCACACAGCGCCGCGGTATTGACAGAGTTCGTACCGGGTACGGGGCAGAATTGGCCATTGTCCGTTCTCCAGCTGTCTCCCCGCCACAGGGCCGTGACACGGACGCGTGTCGGCCCATCTCCTGTAGGCGTTTCCCCAAGAGCGGCACCGCAGTACCGGCTACAAGCCATACCGGGCATGAGGCAGGATTGGCCAAAATCCGTCCCTCAGCTGCTAGTGATAAAAGCTCACTGATACAGGCCACAGCCGTCCCAGAGCTCACCTCCTCGGCGTTAGTCACGAGCCACGTCCAGCCTAACACAGTGCAGGCCATAAGCCACCAGGGAAATAGGCCCAACACAGTGCAGGCCACAAGCCGCCAGGTAACCAGGTCGAACACAGAGCAGGCCACGAGTCGCCAGGGAAGTAGACCCAACACGGTGCAGGCCACAAGCCGCCAGGAAACCATCTCCCCCCGTGCTCTCTCGACGCCAGCCACGAGCCACACCAGACCAAACACCGTGCAGGCCACAACCCGCCAGGAAACTGTCTCTCCCTGTTCCCTCTCGGCGTTGACCGCGAGTCACGGCAGACAAAATACAGTGCAGGCCACAAGCCGCCAAGAAACTAGACCTAGTGCAGTGCATGCCACAAGCCGCCAGGCAGCTATCCCTACGGCCTCACAGGCGTCGGCCACGAGTCACGCTTGGCCCAGTACAGAGCAGGCCACAACCCGCCAGGAGAACAGGCCCAGTACTGAGCAGGCCACAAGCCGCCAGGAGAACAGGCCCAGTACAGAGCAGGCCACAAGCCGCCAGGAGACTGCTCTCCCTGTAACCCACCAGGCATTGGCCACGAGTCACGTCGGGTTCGGAGTAGAGCTGGGCATAGTCCGCTCTCCTACGGGAACCAGCCGTCAGAGAAGGCCCCACACCCGAGACGTGGCAGAGTCTTGCCCAGGACCTTGGCTCCCTGCGACTACACCCGGGTGACCAGCTGCCGGACCAGAGCCACCGTAGACCCCGAAGCTGCCGCCGGGCCCCGTCCACCACTCCCCCGGGCCGAGCATCCCGTGGGGCATCCCTGACGGCGACGCCGCACTCGAGCCGTTGCCGCAGCCCAGCCACCCCGGGTTCCAGTTCCCTGGGTCCCCTGCTGCCCCAGGAGTTGCCCGGCACACCAGGGCGCGACCTACCGGTGGACGAGGTCTCCTGACGACGCTCCCAGATCCGACGTCAGGCCCGGCTTCTAGCCCTCTTCGGGCCGAGCCCTTAGCCCCACAGCCCAGTGTGGGACCCTGCCTGGGAGCACGCCACTCCGCCCCTGTTCCCTCCTGATGGAGGAATCGCCCTGGGCCCATCAGTGTCGCCCAAGTGAGTGGACTACCGATATATATGTGTGTGTACCCATAAGCTCAGTTCTAGTGTGCATCTACAGGATCTTACGAGTGATTCCCTACCGTGTGTCCTCGAGTGATGTGACCAGGAACCCCGAATAAGATTGGACGTACCGGTAGATAGAACGAGGCCTGACCTATATTGAAAAGTAGAGTCCTGTTGCCCTAGACCGTCTCAGTGACAACCTAGACCTCCCCCTTGTGTATCCTTGTGTCTTGTGCGGACGTTTACGCTCCCCCTCCCCTGTGTTCAGTTAAACCTGCATCAGCCCCTTGTCTTAGCCGCGTGGCCAACCCGGGCATACCGAGTACCACAGCCGCCCCTCTGTCAAATACCTCTACGTGCGACCCTACCTGTGATAGACGCCCGGCCGCCAGTTACCTGAGGTACAGGTGTAAAGTAAGTTATACATGTATACAGTGCCGTCCATTCCTATACGGGTTTTAGAGATTGTGTCAAAGCCATTCCTGTGTCCGAAGATATAATTGTGTTGTATGTCACACGAGTGTCGGGTGAATAGTACCATACTTAAACAAGAAAGGTAAAGTGACAGATAGCAATTGTGTACAGTGTTCACTTGTCCCTCCCGGCAATCCTTTGTAATGCCTATGATGTATTGTCCTGTGTCTTATGTGTAGAATACATGTGTGATATCCACTGCCTTGTTTTTGTGTCCAGTCCTGCTCTTAGGAGTTACCTCCCGGTCTAGAATAGGGACTCGCTTTTAGCCTGCGTATTTGAGGGCGAGAAACCGTCCCACAAATACGTAGCATAACATTTTCTATTGAAACAAGTCTTTCACAGGTTACTTGTTATTATTCCTGGATTACCACAGCTACTGGAGATTTTTATAAACTTACCTCTGAAAGCTATAAATGAGGATTTAGAATGCATAAAGATTCTGCCGGTCTTTTTTTTTTTTTTTTTTTTTGCTATCGACCATTGGGGCCGAAACCCCTGGTCATTAAGGCAACTATATATATATATATGTATATATATGGACATATATACACATATATATATATATATACAAACATATACATACATACATACATACATACACACAGTCATGCATATAAACATGCACATGCTCAAGCACACTTACATACACACGTACATATATATATAATGTTTTTATTTTATTTTTAATTTTTTTAATTTTTTTCCTATTTTTGTATTATTTTTTTTTTTTAAGTTTTTATTTTATATTCAACCTGACCCTATCAGACAAATCGCTAACCTATGCTAAAGCCTAAAGATACAAATAGCTAAACCTACACTAATGGTAAAATACCTCGACCAAGAGAACACCATCGACTGCAGATATGTAATGCCTGTCTACATTACATACCTGCACTCATCACCTGGTGACTGTCAGTCGGGGCTCAACCTAATATAGGGGACATCAATATATGAAAGAGAACCAGACGAGACAGGAACATTTTCATATACGTCAGTTGTCAGCCCTAATTAGGACAACTTATACAAGATGGTATAATGTATTTACACAATATGTACAGAAAGTGAAGTACCTCACCCAACAGGCCACCATCGACTGCAAGTGCCCAATACCTTTCAATATTGCACACTTGCACTCATCAGCTGATGACTGTCAGGCGAGGAACGGGGTTTAATGTAGGGGACATCAATATTAGAAATACATCAGTCAGAAGTAGGAACTATTTCAAATACGTCAACTGTCAACCCTTATTAATAGTACAATATATACATATTTACAGTTGATTAAAACCATAACCATATAGTAAAAAAGTCACATCACTCTGATCAGTCCGGTCTCTCTCAAGAAAGGCATCAATTTATCAGTCATAACAACGTCCTCATCACCCAGGATGGTGGAAAGGGTGAAGGGTACGTCTGCTGTGAAGGGTACGTCTGCTGTGCCGCAGTAATTTATAAGTGACGCACGTTCACGAATAAATCGCCGACAGCGCAGGATGATATGACTGACAGATAACACCGCATCACAGATGTCACAGTGCAGTGGGAATCGCCTCTCCATATATGGTTTCATGTTTGTTAGGATAGTGGCATTAAGCCGTAATCGTGCCAACACTTTTTCATCCAGGCGACTGGGACGGTTGGCAGTAGCCCAGTCGCCCAGGTACGGCTTGCATGTTGGAATATTAAGTCTGGTCCACTGACTTTGCCACAGAAGATCTATTGATTTCTTTCCGAGAGAGAGACTCGACCGTAGATCACGAGGAACGTCCCAAGTCTCCTCAAGTTCTACAGCTGAGTTTGCAAGTAAGTCAGCCTGCTCATTGCCGTAGATACGACAATGACCAGGCACCCAGATCAGCGTGAAGGACTTGCCGCAAGGATGCAATTTATTAATAATGCTGCCCTGGATCTCATTAGAGTCCGTAGTACAAGAAGCAATTGCCTGAAGGGCTGATTTTGAGTCGGAAAAAATGACAAATGAGTCATGTCGAGAACTGAGAGCATAGTCTATGGCTTTGTCAATAGCAAAAAGTTCGGAGGTAAACACAGATGTATGAGTCGGCAACCGATACCTAAGGGCACATTCAGTCGACCACACACTAGCACCCACACATTCACTCGACTTGGAACCATCAGTGCACAATTGGTGGGACCCTAAGTGATGAATGATGATGTTACGAAACAAGTGGTGGACCGCCTCCGGCGCCTTGGTCTTAGGTGCTGGGAGCCATGATACATCAACAGTAAAGCCGGGTGGCTCCCAAGGCGCTATATTTTTAGTCACCAACTTGTCACAGTCACTGAGGTCCACACCAAGCTCCTGAGTTAGTAAGTGGAGGCGAACAGCAAGTGGCTGACGCACCCCCCGCATAAGATGGTGGTATTGACGCAGAGGGGTACAGGCCACATTGCCGATATTACTTTTCCTTAGTGTCCGGATGCCATAGGACAGGGCCAGGTGGTCGTGGCGAATACGGAGGGGAGGCACATTTGCCTCCACTTCCATACGAGCTACCCGTGTACACCGGACGGTTCCAAGGCACATTCGCAAACATTTATTCTGTAACACATCCAATCCTTTCAACGTGGCATCGGATGCCGAGCCATACACCTGTGCGCCATAGTCTAGCTTTGATCTAATAAGGGACTTATACACCATTAATAAAGATTTTCTGTCGGCTCCCCAAGTAGTACCTGCAACGTACTTGAGGACATTTAACGGTTTATCAAAATGGGCAAGCAAATTTTTAACGTGAATTTTAAAGTTCAACCTGCGATCAAAATGTATACCCAAAAACTTTACTGAATTTTGAAAAGGTACTGCCTGATTGTCCAAAGTCAAGCACAAATTAGGTACGTTACGATTAGGGAAAACAATAGCGGCACACTTAGGAACGGAAAACTTAAATCCCCACTGCAAGGCCCATTGGTGGACGGAATCAAGGGCTGCTTGAATCCGCCCAGCCGAAAATTGTGCATTACGGGAAGAGTGCCATATTGCACAATCGTCAGCATAGAGTGAGTGTTTAAGATTCCTTGGGATGGAAGCTGATGACAGAATATCATTGATCATAATACTAAATAAAGTGGGACTAAGAACACTTCCCTGCGGCACCCCGTTTTCCTGGATAAATATATCCGATGTTACGTTACGGGGTAATTTGACAGAGAAAGTTCTCTCCCTTATGAAGTTTGAAATAAAGATAGGTAAATTACCTCTTAAACCATAAGCATAGAGCTTCATTAGTATACCGTGTCGCCATGTCATGTCATAGACTTTATGGATGTCCAAGAACATCCCTATCATGAATTCTTTATTGGCAAAAGCCTCTGCAATACAATGCTCCAAATTCATTAAATGATCTAGTGAACTTCTGTATTTACGGAAGCCACATTGTTGATCATTTAACAAATTCTTCGACTCTAAAACAAAAAGGAGCCTATTATTAACCATTCGTTCCATGTCCTTACATAGACAAGAAGTCAACACAATAGGATGAAATGAAGTGGGATTCATAAGACGACCAGCCTCTTTAGGTATCGGTAAGACGTGCGCAAAGTGCCCTGAGTTTGGGAACGTTCGAGACGCCCAAAGCTCATTGTACAAAGCTAACAGCTTAATCAGGTTGTCCTGATTAAGATGCTGGATCATACCGTACGTGATGGTGTCTGGTCCGGGGCTGGTGTCTTTACAGGATTTAAGGGCAAGGAGGAATTCATCTAGCGTAAACTCTTGGTTGTACGGGGAGTCTACGTCTTCTGTGGCAAAGTCTAATTTCCGTAGCTCAGCCGTGCGTTTATGATGTTGAAAACGCGGGTCGTAATTGGCTGAGCTACTTACTTGAGAAAAACTCCTGGCGAGGATGTTAGCAACGTCCACGGGATCGTCATAGATGTTGTTATTAACCTGCAAGGTGGTAATGGGGAAATACGGGCCTTTATTATTTAATATTCTGATAGTGGACCAGACTTTACTTAATGGCGTGAAACGATTCACCGTGGACACAAAAGTCCGCCAGGAGTCACGTTTGGCCCTTCTTATTATTCTCCTTGCCTCAGCCCGTGCCTGTTTGTATGCAATGAAATTTTCCTCAGTGGGCTGACTATCAAAAATCCTGTATCTCCCATTGCGTTTCCTTAATGCTTGTCGGCAATCCGGTGTCCACCAATGTGCTCTATGCTTCGCATGAACTGTAGAAGTCTTGGGAATAGCAGCCTCAGCCGCATGTAATATGGAATTGGTTAGATTTTCGACCTTAACATCTATGGTCTCCCCTGATATATCTAAATTGGCGATCCTTGAGAAGGATCCCCAGTCTGCTTTCTTATTGTTAAATTTTGGAGGTGGATGGTCCGAAACAGTGTCGCGTGTATATGAAAGACAGATGGATAAATGATCACTTCCCAAGGAGTCGTCATAGGGGTCCCACGAGAAATCTTGATGTATACCTGGGGAGGCCAGAGATATGTCAATGGCCGAAAAGTTACCAGTACGATCATCTACACGAGTCGCTCTACCATCGTTCAGAAGACAGAGGTTGGACTGTAGTATTAGGTCGGCTACTTGCTCCCCACGACCATCGATCCTCAAGCTACCCCATTGATAGTGATGGGCGTTAAAGTCGCCCAATACTAACTTATTCCCTGGTAGATGGTGAAATAGGAAACTTAAAGCATCACTATCAATGGGGCCATGTGGTGGACAGTACAGAGAGCAAATAGACAGATACGTGTTATTAAATTTTACTCTGCACGCGACAGCTTCCAGAGTAGAATTTAGAATCACTTCCGTTTGTGGGTGTGATTTGTGTGTGTATATGGCAACTCCGTGACCTTCATATCTTCTATACGAATAGTAGTGTTTGAACTGAGGAGGATCAGAGTGATCCACCAAGCGCGTCTCCTGTAAACAAACAACATCTGGCCTGTGTAATGATAGCAGGATTGCTATATTATGTAATTTATTCCCAAGAGTTCTACAATTCCACTGTAACACAGTGAATGCGACGGTTTAGGATTTACGGGAGTGGCCAGCGCTCTTAGTTCTTTTATGCCGCCCGCCAGCAGGCGAGCGACTACCGGGGGACCTAACCCGGTGCTTGTTGACGGAAACCTCCATAGTTTCGTCAATAACGAGACTCCCAGATTCCACCGAGGAAGAGCTATCCTTTCTCTCCCTCGCTGGAACAGTAGCAGGAAGAACATGTGAACGTGACTGTTTGGTGAGGGTGGTCATATTAATCTTACTTGAGTTGTCTGGCTTCTGTTTAGGCTTGACTGACTGAGAAGCAGCAGCAGCCTGAGAGTAGGAAGGTGCAACAGGTGCAACAGGGATGTCAGTTTGAGAGGTGGATTGAACAGGAGGCTCAGATGGAGAAGTAGAGGGCATGGCAAGAGCAACAGGTTCAGGGTCAGTCTGTATTCCAACACAGCACATCACGGGACGGGACATCACCGCCGAAGCATAGGACCTATTCGGCGTGGGAGTTGCATGCAACTCCTTAACCTTTTTCCTAGCTTCGTAGTAGGAAATGCTCTCAGTTGCTTTCACTACACAGACCTCTTTCTCCTCCTTCCACTTGGGACAATCCCTAGAGGAAGTGGAGTGTGCGCCCTTGCAGTGAAAACAACATACAGCCTCCGATGTGCAGTGGTCAACATCATGTCCCTGTGTTGCACATTTGCCACACACTGACTGAGAAGCCCGACAAGTCTTTGTACCGTGCCCATATAATTGACACATCAAGCAACGAAGCGGATTTGGGATGTATGGTCTGACGTGAACAATTTCGTAGCCAATTTTGACATATTCTGGAAGGGATACTTTGCCAAAGGTCAAGACAATAGTGGCAGTCTTCGTTCTCACGCCTTCGGATTATCTAGTAATAAACCGGGCATCAATTACGTCTTGCTGGGCAAGTTCCCGTATGATCTCGTCCTCTTCCATAACCATGAGATCCCTGCAGGTGATGACACCCTTGCAGGAATTCATGGCGTGTGGGATCTTCGGCTCGGCATCATATTCATGAAACTTACGCAGTTTCATCAAGTCCTTTACCTGGGAAGAGTTGACAGTTTTAATGAGGAGGTCTCCGTTACCAAGTTTTTTCACTTGTTCCACCTCCCCAGCACAGTAATCAATCACTTTCTTGATAATGAAAGGATTGAGACTGCTCAAGGGAGTGGAACCTAGAGCATGTAGGGTGACATATTGGGCATTATTTACAGGGATGTTCAGCAGGGGTCGTGTCTGAGGCCGTTCAGTCTCAGGGCGGTCAGTCCGTATGACAGTCGTGGGTTGGTCAGGGCTACCTCCCCCCCTGAAGGGGGGGGGAGGCGGCAGGGACGTCCGACATAGTAACCACTTCCCCCTAAGGGGGAAGTGGGAAGGAGAAGGAAAGACAAGCAAAGGACAAACAACCCGGGACCAAACACCTAAAGCTGAAATTGCCCTCTCAAACCACTCCAGGGAGGCCCGACCGTGGCAATTCACGCCCCAGAGCGATCAGTGGGGGGGACCCTCCGTGGGCAGCAAACAAAGGTAATCTCAGTAAACAGGAACAGACACCTACTGTTCCCAGCTAATAGGGAGGGGAGGAAATTGAGAAACTAGCTGACCTATCGAGCACCAGAAGGGTGAAAAAATTATGCAAATGCCGGTGAGGCAGCCCTAAGAAGCTAGAGGAGAGCTCAGCAAAAACACGTCTGCTCTCTCCACGACCATGCATCAAAGTCCGTCCTCGCCGGAGTCTGCCAGTAGCCAGCCATATTTAACGTTCCTACTGCGCACTTTAAATTTTAAACCTGGCTGTTCAACGCAAGTAAGATTAGGTTGGATTAGGTTTAGTTTGGTTAGGTTTGGTTAAATCATTGTTTCCCACGGCTTTGACACGGAATACACTAATAAGTCCAGTCACAGCGATCGTCGGTAAGAAGCCACTTCCTTAAATAATGTACCTCAGATAGGTATATTTTGTGTTTTTCCATCACTACTTGCACTCACAGTGAAATAATTAACTATCTGTTTTGCGTATGTACCAATATTACATGTCTTGAGATTGTGAGTTTGTTATAATATAGGTGGAATCGTCACGCCCATTTGGTAAATAATTACCGCATAATTATTATTACCATCATCACTGAATGACAGGGTAAGTGAGGTAGAATGAACAATGGAATATGGAAGAATCATATCATCCTCTCTCCCTCTCTCTCTCTCTCATAAATGCCAAGTGACCTACATGTACGATACTTATGTTTATTGTGCGGCGTATTTTAGGACCGACTCATCGTTCCTTAAACACGACATTAGAGCGGGGTCCTTTTTCTAGACCGGGCTTGGTATACTAAGGGTAACTAAGAGGAACAGGGCATTAAAACACTCAGCAACAAACCTTACATGTGTATTACCTTAATTCTTACAATGACATAATGCTGACAGTGGCACACTTTAAACAAGAAATAAATTGAAATAATAGACTGGGCCGGAGGACTCTGGGGCAGGTAACGTAGCCGGTGTTGCTTCTGGGGAGGGCCCGGCTGTAGGAAGGTGGCCCAGGGCGGCGGCCTTCGTCAGAAGTGGAACCAGCTTCTGTGAGGGAGTCCGGGGTCGTCTCCGGGAGGCCGGACAGCTACTGGGTCATCTAGGGGCCTCGTCAGGAGGCCAGTCACTGCTGGGTCATCTGGGGGGCCTTCGTCAGGAGGCCCAATATTGCTGGATTGTCCGGAAGGGTCTGAGAGGTGGTGTGGTAGGGGCGCCCGTCTCTAGGGGGCCCGAGGGTTGGGGCCTAAGAGCTGGGCCAGAACAGGGAAAGAAGGCACACCGCCAGGCAGGGCATCATCAGGCTGGGAAGGACAGGTTACGCCCTGGGGTCTTGGGGACATCTTGGCGGGACGGGGGACTGCGGTCTCTCCTCGGCTGGGCCTCCATCAGGGGTTTACTGCAGCGTCCCATCTGGGAGGAGTCCGTCAGGGTCGAGATCTGCCGGGGGCCTGGTTGTAGGGCGTGGACCCCGGGTCTCAGGGGGCCTCTCCAAATCTCCTCCAACTGCTGCTCCTCCAGTAGAGTGCCCCCGTGCAGGGAAGGGGCGAGGATACCTGAGCAACCACAACTGAAGTTGGGCAAGCAGGGGAAATACTCAAGAGGGGAAGGCACTGGGGTAATGGGTGAGGGGCACCGCATAGCCATTCCCTCCCCGGCGAGGCTGGTGGCCATCGCTAGGTCCCCTAGGGTGCGGAAGGCGGAGCGGCTAGTGGCCGTCCTCCCTCGTGTGGCAGGAAGCCGTCACTGAGGGTCCGTGTCCCTGGCTGGCGGTGGGTGTAATGCAGCTGGTGGCCATCATCCGCCCACGGGTGCGGCTAGTGGCTGTCACCTGAGAGCCGTGCCCCGCGAGGACTACACCCTGAGTGGAATGCAGCTGGAGGCTGTCACAGGGGTGCGGGTGCGGCTATTGGCCGTCACTGAGGTGCGGCTGATGGCCGTCACCTATGTCCTTCTTCCTGGGTGTGTTGCAGGGAGGGTGCAGCTAGTGGCCTTCGCCGAAGCTGGGAGTCTGCTGCCGGAGGCGCGGCTGGTGGCCGTCGCTTGTCTGGGGGTGTGGCTGTTGACTGTCGCCAATTCCCTCTTCCCCGGAGGGTTGTTGCAAAAGCGGCTGGTTGCCGTCCCTTCCCTTGCACGGCTGGTGGCCGTTGCCCAGTGTGAGTGAGGGAGGGAAGCAGCTACTGAGCGGCTGGAGGCCGTCTCCTGCTGGCTATCTGGGGCTGAGAATAGCCCCACCCTGAACCTGGCGACAGCTAGTCCAGCTGAGGTATAGCATGCCGTGACTGATACCTTGGTAGTGAGGCACCTGAGCATGAGAGGTGCGTAGGGTACAGGTGGGCCTTTCTTGCGCTGAGCCCACGCTCACTGCATTTGTCCCTCGGTTGTCTCCTCCTAGAGTGGTTGTTGTGCTCAGGTGGGGCATTTTGGTGGTGTACATTTCAATGTTTATATGGATTTTTAGGATGATTGATGTTAAATGCATCTGGCATTTCTAATTTGGTGTTACAGGATGAAGATAGATGCATGGATGGGTGGATGAACGAACCTATGGATAGATGGAGAGAGATACCGTAGATAAATGGATATAGATAAATAGATAACTGATACAGATAGATCAACGGACAGTGAGAAGGATAGCCCGGCAGATGGAAAAACATACTGTAAAAAAAGATAAAGACAGACACTGTTGATTAAAAAGATAAATAAAGTTGATAGGTAATGTTTATAGACAGATAATAAGAGTTTATATAGCTCGTCCGCTAGCATATACTCTCTTCACTTTAACTTGACCATCATCCTCTCTATCATGAATGCTAATTAGCTGGAACAATAGCTTAATACTAGAACGATGCTAGTCACGAAGCAATGCTATGGAAATTATGCAGGGCCATAGCACTCTCTTATTCTGCTATGTGAAATAACCAGCAAAAGGATGAAAAGCTGGGCCAAGTTTAGGTGAAAGAACTAGTCACGAAGAAGTGCTAAATTTTCGTGATTAAAGATAAGAAGTTTAAGCTATATTCTTGAATCTGGGGTATCAGATTAAGATCATTAATTTCAGAGAGAGAGAGAGAGAGAGAGAGAGAGAGAGAGAGAGAGAGAGAGAGAGAGAGACTACCTCACTAAACCAAACACATTCCCGCCATATCACGTGTTACACAATCCTCTACACAAACACACAAGGTCAAAAATTATAATATTACACAATCACTATATCTGATGCTGACAATGGAGTGTGTACATCATCACCACCATTAACAATAACAACCACCATCACACCATTACCACCAGCACTACAAACAGATAAAAGATGGAAGAGGTATACAGTATCTCTCATTAAACAAGACACGAAACAAAAAATCCCCTTACACAATAAGCAAATAACATCCACATACATAAAAGCAATGGTTACAAGTTCTCAATTTAATCCCGATCAATAAAACACACTTCAAAGGGGTGGCCACAAACAAATCGTCTCCATGTCACCCTATCCCCCGCCATTTCACTGCCCTTTCCCCCAGCTCACACACCCCTTCCCTGTCACACAACTCTCAGTTTGTCCGTGTAAATCATCAT